>PVKN010011031.1:0-22049 GCA_004027915.1 Capromys pilorides
TTCATCTCACACAATCAGTCTCGGTTCACACTGAAGTATCCCTCCCATTACAGAAGTCTGAGTAAAATCTGCCTTCCTGTCTTGAACAGTTTTCCAGCTCTGTTTCTTTGGGGTGGTTTGAATTGCTCCTTATTTGTACCCAAGATGCTACACTGGCATTTGAAGGGAAAAGACATGCTGAAGCAGTTCGTGGAGTAGTGGTGTTTGGGGGGTGGGCATTCTGCAGCGAGCCCACAGTCTCGCTCATCTCCCCAATGCTAAGGGCAGACTGTGTCACTACAGGGGGAAGAGACAAATATGTTCCCCAAAAGTTCAGAAAAACGAATGCGTTCTCGTGCAGCTGCATGTTAGGTAGGGTGTAGTTAGCTTCCTTCCAAAACAAAAGCACCCCAAGCCCCCACTCCTTTGTGGGTGTTATGGTTTGTGTATAGGGGTCCCCCCAAAGCGTCATGCAGTCATGGGGTGGCTTTTGGAATTTGTACTTGATTATTGTAAAAATGGGTGCTGCATCTCCCCTGGGGTAGGCGATTTGCATTTCAATGTAAGGGAGGAAGAGAAGTGAGCTGCCTGAGCTGCTGCTAGCTCTCCCCTCTGAGCTGTTGCTCTTAGCTGCCACCAGAGAAAGGTTGTTTTCTGCCTTGAAGCCAGCTGAATATCAACTGAAACCTCCAGCAACTGTGAGCTAAATGAACCTTTCCTTTCCTCATTTTGAGTGTCGGGTATTTGTCCCAGCAACGACAGAAGAGTAACTAAGACAGTGGGGCTTTGCAAGAGAAGGGACAGAAGCTGAGCAGGTATATGGAAAACTAAATCCAGCTGTGCAACAGACAACAGCAAGGGGTGGCGCACCTCAAGCCAGGCAGTGGCCCCATTGCTAGGCACATGACAGGTAGTTGCCAGTGGCCCATAGGTAGCAGTGCACGTCACCTGCAGGGGCTTTCCCACCCCCACAGGCACCTCCTTCCTCCCTTGTTTGAAGTCCAGAGGGAAGAGCTGCTTATTCAAAATGCCTATTTGCTTTTGCCCAGTTCCTGTTCAGACTTTGGCACAGGTGGAGGGGAGCGGAGGCGTGCTGGCTTTCTCTGTGAGAAAGTAAGGCGAGCTGCTCTGCGTGGGAGGAGCCTCACACCTCCCGGCTTGACGAGGGCATGCATGATGGAAATCAGATGATAGGGAAAGGGACTCTGGGGAACTCACCCATGTAGAAGTACAAGTGCTGCTTTTCATAGTCGATGTACTTGATTTTCTTCTTGCCGTACTGTGTGGGACAAGAGTAAAACATAAAATAAGAGACCACACTTCTCGCCATCACTGGTGTGTGTGTGTGTGTGTGTAAAATCTATATAGACATGTCTGATTAGCGTTCCTCGGCTGTCATACCTGAGATACTAGAAGAACCAGAACTGAAATGGTAGTAAATATTGTGGCATTTTTTTTGCTTTAATTACACATAGGCAATTTTTGCCCAGATGGATCATTCCATTTTACTGTGAGCATTCTGAGCTTTTTTTTTTTTTTTAATTCTTATGGAAATCACTTAGAAATTTGTCCTCCTTGTGGGCGGTGTATGCGACCTGCGCAGGGAACATGGCGATGGGTTTTCCTAGCTCTTCTTCAGTTACAGCTCCAGGATTCTGTCCGCAGCAAAGCTCCTTTATTTCACCCAGCTCATGCTGCTGCAGTGTGGATGTAAAATGTGCCCCCTGCCTCATGCGTTCGTTAAAAGGGGGGACTCTGGGGAATGACTGACTCTGGGGGTGGTGTTCTGCTCATGAGTAGGTGGATCCGTTGACGAGGGCACTGCGGATGCGTTGTTGTGAGGCACAGGCTGGCTGAGGCGGTCTTGGGGGTGACTCACAGGCGTCACGTTCCCAGCTCTTCCCATCTCTCCCGCGTCCTCACTGCTTTGGAGAGAACGGCTCTTCCACCCTAGCTCCCCACTGTGCAGCTTCTGCCTCGCTGCCGCCCACCATGGATGGAACCCACTCACACTAAGTGGGGCAGACCCCGCTTCCTCCAAGATCCGAGTGTCAGGCAGCTGCCCCTGCTACAGGAGTGTCATTCCTTAGGAAATGGTCACGTGAGCATGGGACAGACATGGTCTCTCCCACCTGCTCATCTTTCCTCTTTGCTCCCCTTTGTGGCCCTCACATGTGACTCACGTAGTGATGGCATCATGGAGCACTTACACATATGTAGAATTCTTATCATGCAGCAAGACAGACTTCTCCTTACCATGGAGGGTGGCTCCCTTCTAGGGTTACGCTTGTTTAGCACGGGCAGTGCTCAGGGCGTGCAGACAGTAAGTGCTTTGAGCAGAGGCATACAAGAGAGGGCCGCATCTCTGAGTCTTCAGGGTCTCACTGCCCAGATCAGACGCACAGTGATCCTCTTGTCTTCAGCCTCCCAAGTGCTGGGATTACAGGCTCGCACCACCATGCCCACTCTCAGTTGCTGTCTCAGTGTGACCCAAGGGTGGGGCTGGTATGGGCATACCGGGGATCGAACCCCAGGCCCTGTGTCTGCCTAAGCAGGTGCTTTAGTCTGCTGAGCTATCTGGCCGGCCCTTGCACCTCTATTCTTAATGACAGTAAATGCTTATCCATTGAAGGAATAACTGATAATTCACACCCAGTCAGTATTTTTCTATATTTACTCTGTCCTATCCTATAGAGAGTGTTTGACTCTTCTTTTTCCTGTTCCGTGTCTCTCTTCCTGTGTCTAGATGCTTTCCCTCTATTTCAACAGTGTAGGTGGCCTTTGTTTCTCTTACAGATAAGAAGGCGTGGGTGATGAAGTAATGATGGCCATTTTCAGTTGCTCCCCAAACTCCAAGTACATAAGTGGTAGGAGACAAGAAGACTGATGGTAAGTGCCTGAGCGTTGACAGGCCCAGATGGGGCCGGGGGAGTGTAACCCCGAGGGAGGATTCTGAGTCTCGTGGGATCTGAGCACAGAATAGAGGAGGTTTACTTAATGGCTGTGTAGTGTCTGGTGTTTGAGGAAAGTGCTAGAAAGGCTGTCAGGAGGGAGAGAAGAAAAACACTGCACTCTTCAGAAGTGCTTTTGAAGTGAACCTACTGGAGTTTGGAGTCTCAGTTAGTTAAGTCAGGTCCTGCAGAGTGGCTGTGGAACTGCGGCAGGTAAGACTTCGAGGTCCTAGAACTGTGCCCCCAGGGCGGCTGCGGATCTAGAGAGGGGGCCTTCATGCTGCATGAAGGCCAGCATGTCCATGGAGGGACACTGCCTAGATGGCACAACTGGGGAGAGTCAGGCTCGAGGTGCTGGGGGGACCACTGGTCACACCCACATGTTACAGGCCTGGGAGGAACCCAGGGGTCCACACACACCAGGGATGTCCAGCAAGCTTGTGAGCCCTCACCAAAAACACGTGACCTGGGATCCCAGCCAGCTGGAAACACTGCATCCTCAGAAGAGCCCCTTTCCTATTTCAGGTGGGGCAGAGCTCAAGTGTCCCAAAGTTGGGAAATTCATTTTCGAAAAGCTGCACAAATTTTTCTTGATGTACCAAATAGGTTCGGGCAACAACGACAAAACTAAACTCCTGCTTATTTATTATTATTATTACTATGACTACCATCATTATTATTATTCTTTTGATTCTGGTAATTGAGCTCAGGCCCCTTAGCTAGCCAGGCAGGAGCCATTGCTGCTGAGCTATATCCCTGGACCTACACTCGTACTTTTTAACAGTCAAGTTTTTCTAGAAGACGTAACCATCTTCCTTGATAGTTGTCATTTTCCCCTGAGAAAAGGTATTAGAGCTGTGTGATTCTGATAGAAGTGAATACAAGCTGAAAACAACAACCCTGTCTTTTCTAATGGGACTAGCATTAGTAGAGATAGCTAAGTACTTAGGTGTCGGTGGTCCAGTGCTGACTGTACTAAGCTCCTTGGTTTCATGAACTTCTGTCCATGTCCTGTTCTGCCACCCTTTGTCACCTGGCTCCATCTTCTGTAATATGCTTATGTGGCTTCAGGGTTGGTGATCTGCACAGGGCAGAGATCCGCCTGTTATTAGATTGCTCAAGCAGGGTGATTATAGGTCATTATATCATCTGCTCTAGGACCGGCTGACCTTTAGGGTCACAGAGTCATGACTTCAAGTCTTGTACCCTTAACATAAAGGACAAAAGCAGTGCTCTCAGATTGTGTGAAGCTAGAACTTTCATCTTGGTCTTCACAGATAAGAAAGGAAGCCATTCTAGCCATCACTTCAAGCAGCTCACATCAAGTGTCTGAGGTAGTTAAGCATACCTTGACAGGCTGGGAATCTCCAAGCAGGAACAGTGGGCCCACGTCAATATCCGGGTCTTTAGGGTAGATGTTTGGCTTGACATGGTGTTGGAAGTGTCGGTAATTCCACCAGTTTGCAGACAGACCCTAAGTGAAAGAGAAGGATAATTAATTAAAAGAATTAACTTCCCTCATACCTGCCACTGTTAGACCTTAGCTTGCTGCCTATCTCCTCAAAAGTCAAGATATAGGAGTTTCTCCACCTTAGTCTACTACTGGCCCAGAGAGTGAATTGTTGGACTGGGGCTCTTGTAGCTTGGGAAGAAATAGTCCTGGGAGCTTCAGGCTAAAGCAACTCCTGATAATGAAAATAGGAAAACTGGCTGCACAGAGTTGTTTCTCTGTTCTTCTCGCATTTGATCCTCATTTTGAAGCATTTTGGAGGTAAGGTGGAGCAGGGAGCATTATTTCTGTTTTACATAAAGAAGCCTCAGCTCCAAGACTTTAATTAGTTCTGGGAAAAGTGGCCCCTGGTATGCTACTTCCATGAATATTTCAAAGACTTCAGAATCTGGAGTGCTCTCCTGGGTGGCAGGGCCTCGGCTAAGAACACTGCTTATCCCAGAATCACTGTTCTCTGAAAAGTAAGTGAGAATGAAACACTTCAGTTGATGCTAAGCTTGAATCACCTCTGATTAGTGTGTGATTATTTTTTTTTTGTTCTCACTGAAAATCTGAAGGTTTTAATCAAGAAAGCAGTTTGAAGAATATCGACCTACTTTTGTAGGCTGCAGTGTGGTTTGGGCAAATCCCCATCCCCTTGGAAGGCCAATTCCATCTTCAGGAGATGCACTGCTACGACGTTTGTCTTCGTGATGGGCTCAGGGAGATGCAACACTCTGCATCTAAAATGTGGGTGCACTGAGATGTCCGCTCTAATCTTATGTATGCTAATCATTTACAGAAAAATAAACAGGAACCGTAGTTTCTTTATTGTACATCTGGCCGTCCTTTAATTCCTGGCCTGTACGTGTCCTAGACCTGTGCTGGCTAGCGTAGTAGCCACTGGCTGTGTGGGCCTAAATAGGCTGTGTGTGTGAATTACATACTAGACGCTGAAAATTCAGTATGGAAAAAGGAAGTAAAAGTAGGGGATGAATAATTTTAATGCTGATTACATCTTAAAATAACTTTGAATGTGTAAAGGATAACAGCGGTACCTTTTAAATGCGATTGCTAGGAAACTGAAAAATGACCTATTATTACGCTAATAGTGGCCAGTGTATTCTGGCTGGAGAATGCTGCTCTGGGTACCTTGTGCCTGTGGCGGGAGGGACTGAGTATGTTTGAAAGCTGTCCATGTCCCAGTCCATAGTGCTCCAGTCCCCCACGTACCCCCGAGGACGTCGAGTGAAAGTCTCTCACCTCTAACGTGACTGAATAACTTTGCAGTGGCATTTCTTTCTCCAGCCTGTCTCTCTCCTTGCTGCCTGTCTCAAGGGGAAGCTACTTCCCAAATCATTCCCTTCGGGCTATCTCATAACATCTTTGCTTTCTGATTGGACCCATGCATTTCCACCCCGCTCAGGCCCCCAGGGCTGTTGTCCTCGTCCTTGCCCCATCACACTGCCTCTGGCTCAGCGCCTTTAGCATTGCCCAAGCACTTGTTTACTCACCCACTCACTGGCTACTTTGAAGTTTGTCCTGTGCGTCAAATGCTGAGCTAAGCATTTGTGGTGTAAAGACAGACATGACAAAATGAGGTTCCTATACCTGGAAACACATAATCTCATGGGAACAGCAGAGAATTAAATGAGACCAGTGTGATAAGTAAGTCTCTCTTTAGATGAAGAACTTCGAACTAAAGCACCTGCTTAGGCAGAGAGCAACGGCTGGGATTCGATCCCCAGTGTGCCCTGCCGGCACTGCCAGCAGCGCGTGCTGAGATGGCAGTTGAGACCGGGCATGTTGGCACGTGCCTGTAATCTCAGCACTTGGGAGGCTGAAAACAGGCGAATCACTACAAGTCTGATCTATGTAGTGAGACGCTGTAGACCCTGTGCTAAATACAGAAATAAAATAAAATAAATGAACTGACATTTTTGTTTCTTCTATTGGCTGACTGTACTTTTAGTAAATGTGCTCCTGTGATAATTGATGATCCGGATTTCAGTTCTCAATACTTGATTATCAGCACGGGTGGAAGCAACTTCAGTTGGCCCTCTGTCTAGAAGATGCCTCTCTACAACAGGCAAGAGGGCTGTCCTGATCCGCAGGCTGGCCAGCCACCCAGCTTCTGAGCAGTAACGGCCCTCAGCTGCCCCAGGCTGAAGCTGGCTCTTCTCTTGGTGTAGAAGAAAGAGCTTAGGTTTTGGATCAAATTCAGCCTGAACGTAAACCCCCTTCGGCCACCTTCCAGCAGTGTGATTTGGACAGTTCATGTGTGAGGCTACGACAGTTCTAGGAAGCAACGTGTTGGACGACGCCGGTCCTCAAGTGTCTCTTATCTGAACTTCGGGACTACAACAGTTTTGCATTTCAAATCTCTTTGGATTTGGCAATATTTGTATAATAAAATGAGATGTCGAGGTGGCGGCAGGCCACCAGCCTGAATATGAAATCTAATTCTGTTTCCTGTGTACCCTGTCTAGAGAGTGGAAGTGAATTTTACATGTTTTAAATAATTCTTTTGCATGAAACAAAGTCGTGTGGTGTGGAATTTTCCACTTGTGACTTCCTGCTGATTCTCGAAACTTGGCGGACTTTGGAGCGATTAGGCTTTTGGATTTTTAAATTAAGAACGCCTCTGAGGTCCAAAATGCTTCGTTTCAGCTATCTGTCTATCACACCTACACTGCAGAAACCTGAGTTTCGTTATCTTTTTACAGCTAGCAACTGAACGTCCCAAAGAATCTCGCCAGCCTCTGTGCCTTTTCCTGGAACAAGCGAGAGGGGAGGGGAGGGACTGACATTAGGCCAAGGTCTGGAATTTTAAAGCAGGGCGCGTGGGGCAGTGGGGATGCTGCGGTTTCTCGTTTCCTCCCTGGATACCTTCCTGCCCCCTTCCTCCTTCCCACAGGCAGTTCTGTCTTCTTCTGCACAGATCTGAAGCCTTTATTCCCCTCGCTTGTGATCACAGGGCTCTGGTCACCAAATGTCTTTGGGGAGCTTCAGCTTTGCTGTACCAGCCAGCTCCTTTTGTCTCATTTTGTTTCTAAGTCATCCAAGTCACTTGAATTTGATATGGCTAGGGCAGAACTGCTCCTGGGGGCCCTGGAGGCAGAGACTCGTGTTCAAATCGAGGCTCATGGGAAAGCTCTGATTTTCATGAAGTGCCAGGCAGGGTGGGGCTGGCTGGAAATATGCCACAAGCTGGCACGGGATCAACTGCCAGTGACAAGTAGGGCAGATGATGCCTTTCCCCTGAGTCCTCAGCACAGAAGCCTGCCTCTGCTTTTATCCCGTGGGAACTGTTCTGGAGTCCAGAAACACCCACCCTTTGTCCAGCATGGGTGGGGCCTACTCGTCACATGAAATGTCAGTTTGTTACTCATCCTAACCATGCTGAGGGACAGATCCATGTCTAGTAGGAGTCCGAACTCTCGTGCTGTGCTATTTAATCTCCTTTTGCCTCAGTCTGCTCAAGGGAAAAGGCAGTAGGCCTAAGAACCTTGCAAGTCAGTGATGCTGTGCCTTCTGCTCTAGTCTCGTGTCCTTAACTGTAAACATTTTTCTTAATGATTCTTGAGCTTCCTTTTGATTAGGCAAAGGCTATGTCTAATGTTCAGAACACTGACAAGTGCTAGGCATTTCTGGGCACCGTGTTCCATGTGTGCCCGGGATCGCTGACCAAGGCCTCGCTCTGACCCTACAGGTGGCAGGTGTCACTCGCCAGCTGAAGAAACTGCAGCTCCAACATGTTTAGAAGCCCTTTCGGAGTGGCTTGCCACGATGCCATGATGCCAGTGGCACAGCACTGGCAGTCCCGGCTGCAGACAGCTTCGCCCTTGGGCTTTCCCAACAGGCTGATGCCCAGATCCTACTGGAGGGGGACCTGAATCAGAACATCAGAGGTGGAGCTGGGGATCTGCGTTCCTTTCTCCGTTCCCTTCCAAGGATAGTTGGACTGGAGCCTGAGCTGTCTAACCTGGGTCTTGGGCCCTGCACTTAGCAGCTGGCAGACACGGGCTCCCGTGCATCACCCCTCTGAAGATCCATCAGCACTGAAGAGGAAGGCGCTGCGATTCCCTCCCTGTGAAACGGCCTGAGCCCGAGAGGCTGGGGCGGCATGCAGCAGGCCCTGGTGGCTCCGGCTCCGGGGAGTTCCGGGCTGTCCTCGCTCTCTGTCATTTGCTGTCTGTGGTTTTGGCTTTCTAGCCATGGGCCGGGCTCCCATATCCTCCTCTCTTATTAGTTGGCCACTTGCAAGCTGCTAAGGATCGGGGAACCAAATAACCAGGTGTTCTTTGTGTTTGTCTATAATAATAGACGAGTCCCGGGTGTTAGGGAGGGACAGAGGCGGTCGAGACAGCGCCCAGCGCCCGGGGACTTTTCCTGGAATGGAAGGGTTTGCTTTCACGGAAGGCTCAGAGGGCTGGGCCGGACGGCCTAGTCCTACATCCCACAAAGCGACTGAAGAGCAGACGTTTCGTTCAGCTCCTAGTATTGCAGGTGGTTACTCGGAAAGGCAGAGGTGAAGCATGGTTTACCTAAGGCCACACGGTGCGTGGTGCCACAGCCAGCCCTCAGAGCCGTCCCCAGCCTCCTGTCCCCTGGCTTTGCTCGGTCAGCCCTGCATGCACTCCTTCCATCATTGCATGCTGACTGGAGACACAACATGTGCCAGGAACTCTCCTGGGAGCCACGCAGCTGGCACATCTGCCTCGTGGGGCTCCTGGGAGGAGGCCCACAGCGGCTGCCGCCACCATTGCTCGCTTCCTCCGTAGGCCTGGGGTTTGCAGTCTGCCTCCGAGAGACCCCTGGCCTGTTGGTTCTGTTTGTTTTTATCTGTGCTTCCGCACCTGTGTCTTCACTTCTGCAGCCTTACCCTTGCCAAGCTAACCTTGCCTACTGCACTTGCCGGCCAAAAGCCACGACCCTTCTAACCACATTCGTGTTTGTGATTCTACAGCACACATCTTCCTGCCTAAAATAAGGAGTATGTTTTTGTTTTTGTTTTTCTGTGAGATGGTTCCTTAGGGCATTAGGGATGCCAAGAATTGCACCAAATTGTCTGCCAGATTAATAAAAACGTGGTAGGGCTTTTAAATAAGAATAAGCATTTTCCTCATTAAAATCTAAAATGAGTTAGCCCAGACTTTGTGATCTCATTTGACATATTGGTATAGACAATCCTCATCATTAGTCCCTGCACATTCACTTGTGGGGTGTCGCAGACATGTTTGACTGATTAGAGCACAGAGATACAGGCACCGCTGCCTCAGGGGGTGACGACCAGCACGCCCGCCACCCCCGCCCTCCTCACCTCCGTACCTTGAGGTGGCACATGACAAATCTGTGCATCCAGTGGTTCCACCTGGACTTCTTAAACACAGAAAGGTGCCCTATGTCATGCTGCAAAAACGAACTCTGAGCCTAGAGGAGACAAAGTTGTTCAGAAGAAGGAAGACAAGGGGCAACCCTCAGGCTCTCTTGTGGGCCTGAGCCTGAGAGGGAGCAGCTCAAGGGCCTGCTCCTCCTCCGGCCATGGTTGGAGTCCACACCACCCTCGCTGTTCCTTGCCGCCCTCCCTGTGGACAGGCGGTTGTCTCAGCCTGGGATGCTCTCCTTGCCCCTGCCCGAACCTTCTAGCGTGGGCTGCCAAATCCACAGACTCTGGCGAAGTGGCTCAGTAGCTCAATCCCTGAGAATTACTGATGCACGCAAACAATAGTGCAGACACCTGGGGGTTGGATGCAGTTTACACAGTCCAAGGCACCCAGCGCATGCCAAGCATTAGACAGACACTTCCCTTTCCAACATAGAGAAGGAGCTTCCCAGAGAACAAAGCAAGTTGGTTTTTTTAAGAAAAAAAGTGACCTAAGAATTCTGCAATGCAGACAGACATCTGCCCTAACTTTCTACAGAACATTCCCCAGTGGTCCCTTTTCTGCTCCAACAGCAGCACGTGTTTTTCCAACCTGCCAGCAGCCACCCCAGTTTCATGGCATGTTCAGCCACGTGGCCCTGTCTCTTCCCCAGTGACTCCTTTCTCCCCATCCCAGTGCGCATGAGGTTCCCTGAGATCTGCAGGGCAGCCTTGCGCTCACAGAAGGCTCTGGTCAGAGAATTTCACTTTGTTCAAGAAGGACTGATCAAGGGCCCTCCTCAGCACCAGGGGCATTTGCCATTTGTGAAAAGGCACGTAGGCTTCTCTTCTCACACATTAAGGTGTGGCCTCTGTCCTCAAAGAACTGAAGGTTTAATTCCTTGGTCAATGTTGGTAGGTTAAGAAATGAGTGATAAAGATGAATAGGATACAGCTAAGGACATAGGTTTAGTTCAAAACATTGGGGAAGCAAAGCAGGATGAAAAGAAACAGCCACCATGAGAGAAGCCCCGTGGCTCCTGTGAGGCATGGCGCTAGGTATGTTTACTAGGTGGAGCCTTCTTCACCATCCTTCTATATTGATTGGTATCTTCATTCTAGAGATGAAAGAACTAGGGCCCAGACAGGTGCAGTAACTGATAATTCCCCGCCCTGTCCATGAGCAAGCCTGAGGCAGCTGCTAACTCCCATCTAGAGAAAGCAGAAATGTCGCCCAGCCTTGCCTTGGGGCCACAGCCTGGTTTAGGGTGGTTGTTTACCTGTGAGACTGTGAGAAGAAAGGAAACCAAGATGGTAATAGTCCAGCCACTGCCAAAGTGACGCAGGATGAGCCAGGCCAGGACTTCTAAGATCAGGATTTGGGCGAGATGGAGAAAGAAGAACCCCAGGTGGGCGTCAAACATGTTCATCGCTTCCAGCGTCCTGCGAAGCTCTTGAAAATCCTTCACCAGCTGGGGCTGCAAAGGGTGTTGCAGGGAAAGAGAACACAATGAACCCCCAGAGTGATTCGCTTCAGTAACTTAGTAATAAAATTTAATCAATATAATTTCATGAATATGAGCGATTTTAACTGCAGAGCATTTAAGACAAAGAAACAAATGAAATCTTCGAAAAAAGGTGATTTTTTGCTTTTATTTTTGAGAAAGATGAGCAGGGAGTTGTGAACTCTTCTCTGTCTGTGAAGAGTAGCTTTGTGGAGAGAAGGGACATTTGGCAGACGCTTATGCTTAACGGTCACTGTTTAGACCATCAGCATGATCGAGGCATTGGCTGAGCTTTGGTGATGGCGGAGAAACTTGGGGGTCTACGGGGGTCAGTGTTTCCATGGTTACCTTGTCATGCGCACAGCATGTTGCTAGTCCCTAGCTGTTGGAGGTGTCCAGGGGACTCTTCCAGAGAATGGTGAGCACAGGGCCATACAGTCCCTTTACACTAACCCTGTGCGTTTCATTCAGAACTTCTCAGTGGATTCCAAGAGATAACAGGGCTGCCCCTGGCACTGACGCTGGTTGGCGTCTCAGGGTCCTCTGGAATAGGTGTGTGTGTATGTGTGTGTGTGCGTGCACATATTAGCATGCGTGTTTATAAGTGACTCTAGCTTGACTCTACAATCTCATTTCACCCCTGCAAGGGATGAGAATAGTGTCATATGCCTGAATGAACAACAAGAGTTTAAAACCAGGACATTGAAGAAAACAACCAGGCTGTGAAACGGTAAAACAAAATAATAGGGATGCACAGCTGGAAGAAAAGAGGAAACCTGCGGGTGAGAAAGAGCTATGAAAGCAACACTTGGGGCCACAGTTTCCATTAAAGGTTTTGCTGGTATAACTTTGAAAGGATCTGCTGGTCACCAAACGTTTGGACTGACTGCTTTCTTGGGTCCTGGTTGACCTTGGAATTCCTGTGGCCAGGGATGACTGGAATGGTTGACATTTTTTTTTTTATGTGTGTGTGTAGGTTTAATTTTATTTTAAAGACTAAAAATAGCAGAAACAAAGATAGAAAAATAGAAAAACAGAAAAACAGTAATAAGAGTACATATAGTACAGAATTTCAAGACAGGAAAAATTTAACAGTGATTGTATTACATATTTTCATCATCAAATCAGTTTAGATGAATAGATATAGGTATGTAAGATTGATCCAACATTAAACATTAACACTTTCAATAAACATTAATTTTTAAAAAATTTTCCAGATACATTTTGTATTTAAGCCACTCTTCTAAACAATAAATTTATAGGGGTTGAGGATGCAGAAAATGCAGTCCTGAGATTGATTCGTGGCACTGCCCAAAATGTATGTCTGTATATATGTGTGTATTTATGTATGTATGTATGTATGTATTTCTTCTTTTGAGTCCTTACACTAGTGAGACTATACGATATTTGCATATGTAGGTCTGGTTTATTTCACTTATGAGTATATGTTCAAGATGTAATGGTTGATATTAACCAGGCACCCCAGGTGTGCTCAGCCCGGCTGTCCTTCTCAACCCACTGACTGTCCAGGAGTGAAGAAGCACTGCCTGCCAGCAGGGTGACTGACAGAAGAACCAGCAGGGCGGTGGCTGATGCCAGACTTTGTCCCTGCACCACCACTTCATGCTCACACCTAATTTTCCTTAGACAGCAAGCTGAGCGTGTAGAGGCCCGAAACAAAATTTATAGTTGATGTTTATCCTTGGAGTCTGGCACTGTGCTAAGGAATGGTTACCATGGCATAAGTAGGCTTTGCTTATGGAACACTTTTACGAATATTAATTGACTTGTGCATCAGTTTCTTCCTGTTAGCCTAGGCCCACCTTCCCCAAATGATGGAGATGTATCTGGAGGCCTTTAAGTTCCTAGTACCATTCCTAGTACCTGGAACGTTGGTTCAGGATGGTGATAGTGTCTAAGCTGTATTGAGCATTTACTAGGTTCTAAAAACTTAAAATCATCTTCTTTCTTTTTTTATCCCCTTCTCAGTAACTCTTATGTCATTGGTGCTAATGTTGTTTTCTTATGGAGAGAAACTGAGGTTCAGAGAGGCTCCTATACCTCTATACTTGTGCAGTTTTAGAGAGGCAGGGCTGGGGTATGACTTCCATGCAGCCATCCTCAGAACCCAACCTCCTAAGCACAGCAGGGTGCTGATCCACTGCTGTGTGGATGAACTCTGGGCTTCGGAGTGAGCGTGTTAGGCTCAGACCTAGACGGAGCCAGCCCTGTGTCTCCAGGTCAGTCCTGCTGCTTACGCTCCCTCAGGGAGTCTGGGTGCTCATTTCTCACAGAGCGAAAAGTCCTCATTCTGTTCCATAGGGAGGAAGCCAGCACTTTGGGCAAAAGATCAAAACAAAAATAAAAACAAAAACAAAACTTAAGAAGCAGACAAATACAAGACCCGATAAAAATAAATTGTAAAAAATGGAATTGTTAACCATGAACTGAAAGCACTTTAAGGTTAATGTAAAACCCAAACCAACCAAGTGAACTTTTAGTCTAATGGAGACTCTGTCTTAATTCATGTAGCTCAAATAGTAAGGAAGACAGGCATCTACTAGGGGCCAGAGAGAGGTAATTTAGAGTTACCTTTCTTGGCTGAACCAGCTGTAGGAGCTTCAGAAAGTAATTTATTCTCCAGGAATGCTAATGCCTCAAGTGTGAGCGGAACACTAGTTAGGAGATAATTGCACCTTTCATTCAGCAACGATTTATGGGTTTCCCATTGTGTGTCTCATCCTGGTCTGAGGGACACAGGGTGAGCAAGAGGGACGTGTTCTCTGCTCTCATGGAGCTTTGTGCAGCAGGGAAGATAGGTGTAGAGGACAAACATGTAGGCGCCCGGGATCATTAAAGCAATATGTGTATGCTGCCTGGCATCAAGTAGGCGTCCACAGATGTAGAATTTCCATGGAACCCAAGGCCAGAAATTCCATTCGTCTGTCTCACAGAGGTTTGGGAGATGCCTAAGGATCTAAATACTGCCACGCTTAAAAAGGTGCAGAATCCACTCATTTATAGTGGCTTAAGGTCCCCTGGGACCTTGATCACTCTCACCACAGTTTCAGTTACCTGCACTCAGTTGTGGTCCAAAGATATTAAATAGAAAATTTTCAGAAAGAATGAGCCAATCAGCTTTGAACCCAGCACCATGCTGGGAAAAATGATGGATCGTCCCACCACTGTCTAATTTTGTCCAGTTTAGGGCAGGAATCGTCTCTTTGTTCACGCAGCCACGTTGTGTACACCACCCGGCTGTTATTTCAGAACTGAGATTTGGGGAACAAGATCACAGGTTAAGGCAAACCACTGTAAGGGGGTGGAATTCACAGACACCAGGACAACGCTGTCCTCTCTAGAGCTTTGTCATCACCAACCCTCACGGTATCACATTGCTTGCACATAGGATCCAGTACTACCCACAACTCCAACCACCTCGTGAGACTCTTGCAATATACTTCTTGGGAGGAAGAGGGGAGTCCCACATTCTTCTGTGAGCTCACCCAAGCATGACAGTTGATGCGTTCATAAAAATACCCCTGCCCCTCTGTACTCCAGGTCCCCAGGCTTCCCCATGCCTGGACCCTGAGGTCCCACTTACAGTTTTGTTTCTCTCCTGGCTGGGCTCTCCTGGGGCCAGCTCTCCTATGAGCAGTGGCTTAAGGTACAGCTTCACAATGTCCCGATCCAGGTGCATGGCTCTGAAGACATCCTGCAGATCACAGGTCTCTGTTAGAAGCTCAGGGGAGGTAGAGGACAGACAGACAGCTTTCATACATCCTCTTGTCCTCATCCTGGGAACCAGCACAGCTTCTGGTGAGGAGGATTTGCTTCTGAGTCCACCTGGAAGCTTCTGGCTCCTGCATGACTCGATCAATACAGCCACGTTTCCCTGAACCACTGATACTGCTGTTTATCTTTCTGAGCACAGGTAGAGAGATTTGTTTTAGTTCACTGGCCATGAGGAATCGCTAAAGACCATCATGGGCTTTGTTGGGCAGTTGCTTGGACTCGCTCGGGTATGCAGACACCAAGACTGGTTATGCAAACCACGTCTTCTGTTGAGGTTTGTCTCTTGGTTTGGGCCAAAGCCCAGAAGAGTTAGGCCCTGTGAATTATTTTGGAGAGGGATGGATAATTTTGGTGAGAACAGCTTACAAGAAAGACACATGGGATCATAGAGCACAGTTTTAGTGATTGGCCTGGGTTGTATATAGTACTACACTCCTGGCTGAGTTGGTTTCTGAGGGACTCTTGTCATTCCATAAAGATGTTGTTAAGTGGCCATTTCATGTGTCTGTGAAAAGTAACATGGTTCTTATATCCTGGTATGTTTAGAAATAAGAAATCTTTCCTCCTCAGCATTTATATAGGTTTTGGGAAGAAGGATTCTACAAGATAGAGATTTTTGGGCTCCGATTATTATGTCTTGGAAGTGAAAGTGGTTAAAAATAAGAAAATACTGTAAGTTGAGCACATGGAAGCCATAGACGTGTTCTGGAGAAGTTCCCTGTGCAGCCTGGACTTGGGAAGCAGACCTGGAAGCCAGGCCTAGAGCCTAGCTTCTGCCAGCTGTGTCCTATGAGCTCTTCTCTAAACAGGCTTAATGATTACCCCCCATTTATAAAATTATTATGAGGGTTAAGTGAATTAATTACAACAATGACTGACCTATACAACATTTATGGCACTTGTTAAGTCATTCTTAAATGCGTGCCTCTAATGATGAGAGCTTCGCTTTCTTGTCATAGTCTAAAACCTGGTGCACAGTGACCTGTGAAGTATGTCAGGGACTATCATAAGACATACATTCTCAAATCCTGAAGCAACTTAGGATGGATCCAAGAACTCTACGTAGTGCACTGGGGGAGGTGTTTACATAGCGCCCTTCTGAGGGGCGCCAGCAGGCTGGCTGTGCTCTGGCCTCACTTCCCTGAGGGACGATAGAAGCCATGATACAGAAAGAGCTTCACGCTACTGGAACCTGCCTGGCTTCACTGACCGTTCTGTTCCTGCATCCGTTTCCTCACACCCTTGGGAAAATCTGAGCTAGACAAGCACCAAAGTTGTTTTAAAACATATGATCCAAAAGCTTAGCTCCCCTTTGTGGGGGAAAGAATCACTTAGTTAATAAGAAAAGGGAGTAATGTGTCCAGGCTGACCCTTAGGAAAAGCATCACGTTGTGCTTGCTGTGCTAGAGCAGCTCAGGGTACAAAACACCCTCATGCATGAAGGACAAGGTGCAGAGCAATGTACTCCAGTGGAATTTCACCTCAGCGTGTGCTGACGCTAATAACCTGCCAAGATCCTCATTTTCCTACAAGGCCATGAAAATCCTCAGGTCAACGCTGTGACCACAGACTACAGAGCTTTTCAGAATCGAGGGCATTGACATACAGTATGGAACCTGTCATTGCATTAATGGACATAATAAGAAAGAGTTCTGTGAGTCTTATATAATCAAGATTTTTAGAGAATCCAGAATGTGAGTTATGAAATCCCTTCTTGAAAGCCCAAAAACAGGTTGTTATCAACATTCTTGGGCAGGTACGTTCCTGCTGGGAGAACGGGGAGGGTAGTAACAATGCAGAGAAGAGGACAGAGCTGCCAGCGTTTGCAGAGTAGACCCTAATGCCAGGCTCTGTGGGCCAAGCCCTGCCCACTGCCTGGATTCTGCAAGGCCCCATCACTTCTGTTGTAGAGATGCCAACTCTCAGAGGGGAGATGCATTTTGCTTCCAAGTGGCACAGTCAGTAGAGCAGCCATGATTTGAACTGAGGGCTGCATGATTCTAAAGCAGTGAAACCCTCAGCCCACCGCAGCTTTCAGGCATATTTCTTTCCCTGAAAGGCACCGAGTAGGCTGCTTGGAGATGATGCTGAAACCAATGTCTTCTGGGTGGGCGTGGTCAAGGTGTCTCCCACCTTAGGTTTTAATCATTCAAAGCACGTCACCGCTGCTTCAGATTTCTCCACATTGTTCCTACACAACTAACCACATGGGAGCCTCTGCATTCAATGAACATCCTCTGCCCCTTTATGGATCTGAGGCTCCCAAGTGCAGCTTTTCTTGCCTGGACTGCCTTCTTCCACTTACAAGGCACATAAGCTCCCTCCTGCTCCCTAAAATGGCACTGCGTACAGCCTCTGCCTCACTTACTCAGGAAAGTTGTTCAAGACTGACACTCACAGCCCAGGATGTTTCATTCTCAGAGCTTTAAAATATTGTTGTAATGAACCAATCAGGCTGGGACCATGTATGCTTGTGAACCAGTGTCTACCCAATGTCTACCTCAGGGCTTGGGCCGTGGTGTGGACTGAATGCCACATCAGGGGAAGTGGCCACAAGGACAGGCCCAGGAAGTCTGTGACGAGGGGCTGGGTGGGCTCAGTGCTCACTCGGAAGATGCGGGTGTTGAGGGCTGTTGTCCTTTCCTGTCCTCAGCATCTCTAGGCTCTGACACCTCTGCTACACTGGCAGCCCCCACTTTCATTTGTCAGCCTCTAGCTCCCTTAGACACAACCATCATCATCTTTCCTTAGGTTATTCATAAAGGTATTTTAGAGCTCATCTAGCAGATGGTTGTGTTCCACAATAGTAACCAATATGGGGAAGGTGTGACGTTATATTCGATTTCACCAATGCCTTGGAAATGCTGCTGGTCTTGAGGTTGTTTAGCAGGAGATAAAGTGACGCGCTTTATGGTTGGGCTGTAGAAGCCCCAGGGAGGCCAAGCGTGAGAAGTCAGAGGGCCTGAACCTTAAGTGCTGTGGATAGGATGGCCATGAACAGTTGGCGAGAGGGCAAGTGAGGTCTGTATCCAGCCAAATTCTGTGGGGAAACCCAGTGCCTTTGTGGTCGCAAGCACCTCAGAGAGGGCCTTTAGAAATTCAAACCACAGCCATTTTCACTTCTGCCGCTGAGAAGTTTCTACTCATCTCAGATGTCTATGTTTGGGCTTGGTTTTTCAATTTGGGAGCCTGATTTTCTTTTTTGAGTTCTTTATATATTCTAGATATTAAGTTTTTTTTTTTTTGTCTGAGAAACAGCTAGAATATCTTTTTTCTCACTCTGTGGGTTGTGTTTTTATTATGATGGTGATTTATTTTTTTGCTGTGCAAGTTTTTTAATAACATGGGATCCCAGTTGTTGATTCTTTGTGATATTTCTTGTGTTTTGTTCATAAAGTCTTTACCTACACCTATGTCTTCAAGAATTCTATCTATTCTCTCTTCTAGTAGTGTTTCTGTGTTAATATTTAGACCTTTGATGAGGAAGTATAAATGACAAGTAAATATATGAAAAAAATATTCAGTATCACTGGTCATTAGAGAGATGCACATTAAAACAACACTGGGATTCCATCTCCAGAAAGAATGGGTGTCGCCAAAATGTCAACCAATAACAAATGCTAGAGGAATGTGGGGGAAAATGAATCTTTGTTTGGAATGCACACTGGTGCATCCACTACGGAAATTGGTATGATTACTCAGAAACTAAAACTAGAGGTTCCATTTGACCCACTGATCTACTTCTCAGTATCTTCCTGAAGGAATTAAAAACATCATACTAATCAATGTGTGCACACTCATGTTCATAGAACCACAGTTTTCAGAAGCTAAATCTTGGAAGCAACCTAAATGCTGATCAACTAGAGATAAAGAAGATGTGGTTTTTTTTTTTTTTTCTTTTTCATACGATGGAATACTATTCAGCTGCAAAGAAGGATAAGCTTGAACCATTTCTAGGTAAATGAATGCACTTTCAAATCATACCCTTTAGTACATTTAAATCTGGCACACATATAAATTTTGCATTTTTCTCTTAAGAAACTAAAACAGTAAATAAAGAGCAAAATATGAAATAAAAATTGTTGAAATAGAAAAAAAAACCACGGTCAAATGGGAAGGGGAACTAGGGAGAGGCAATGGAGAAAGGAAGGAAGGGAAGAAAATGAGAAAAGAAAGATAAAACAGAAACACAACTTCGTAAATAAGGTGGGGGAGAGGGTTAGGAAGAAGAACCGGAAAATGGGGAAAAAGGAATTAAGACAAAGCATGCACAGGTTCATATTCCCCATGATCGACCTAAGCATTACAGAGATATAAAATGTACCAGTAAACTTGATAAAAAAGAATAATCCCGGGGCCGGTGAGATAGCTCATTGGTCTAAAGTGTCTGCTTTGGCAAGCTCAGGCAGTCGCAGGGGCAGTGCTTTGATCCCTAGAACCACATGCCATGCCAGCCCAGCCCCCAAGGCAGGCTGAGCTGCCCCCCACCCCCACCCCACCCCCATGGTAGAGCCCAGCAGCAGAGAAGGCTTTGCTTCGGAGCAGGCAAGTCACCTAATTTCTCTAAGCCTGTCTTTCCTCTAAATGGAGATAACACTACCTCGTCTCCCTCCTGGGCTTGCTAATTTCAGTCATTCCAAAACCCAGCCGAACCCAGCCTAATTATGCAGGGATTAGGCTTTGGAGTTAGAAACCAACCTCTCTGTAGACTCTTAAAGATTTCACTCAGAGACGAGTTCAAATTTTCCAAAGAAGCAGCCTGAGTAAGAACCCCAAATCAGAAACGGAAAGGAAACAAGAAGACAAAACCAGCACCCTAGAACGCTCGGCACCGAAGCAGACCGCAGGCGTGCCCTTCCGGTTGCGTACTTCCGGTTGTGCACTTCCGGTTGCGCCCTTCCGCAACAGAGCCCAGGGATGCGGGGGTGCTCTCTATCCATCCGCGCACCGGAGGTCCGTCCTCTTGCCCTCCCCTAGCTCACTGCCCCTTCTGCGGCCTCTGGGTCGCGCATGCCCCAAGGCCATGGCTTGGACTCAACTCTGGAGCTTCCAGGTGGAGGCAGAGGGCGAATTGGCTCACGTGTGAGGGGGCGGCACCGGCCCCGGGGGAGACACCCGATGCCCTTTTCCGTTCTTTTGAGATCTTTCCCCTTGGGTGGGACCACTGCGTTGTGTCTGCTGCGCCCATCTCTCCCTTCCTTCTCCTTCCAAGCCTCCTCCCCCCACCCGCCTTGTCTGCTTATCTTATAGGGGATTTTGCCACCTAGATGCCCAAATCAGATAAAGTGAATTTAGACTGACTCCTTTCTTTCTTGTACTAGGAATTGAACCCAGGAGCACTCAAGCCCTGAGCCTCCCCCCTCCACCCCTCCATCCCCCACCCTGTTTCATTTTGAGACGGGGTACTCACTGCGTGGGTATGCAGTGACTCACCGGCTCTAAACCCTGGCTTCTAGATGCCCTTCCTGCCTGGGCCCTCCCCTAGGCTCCTGGAGCGTGCGCTCTCTCTGCGCCTTCGGCGCACTCCCTGGACTCCAGCCCTGGCTTCCTTCATGGCCGCCAGCTCCTCCTGATTTCATTCTTCACTCAGCTGCCAAGCCGACCTGCAGAGAGGCAGTCCCTCCGCATGACACCCTGTTGTCTGCTAGAACGAACAACCCGGCTCTCTTCTCTATCTCAGGGAAGGCGGGCGCTTCTGAGCGCAGAGGATGAATGGTCAACCCCTTAGCTCAGCACTGCAGGTCCCTCCTGTCCTCCTTCCGTCCTCTCCTCTCCCTGCATCTTCTTGCACCATCATCACGACGCCGGAGCCTCCAACGTTAACAGAGCGAGCGCCTCTCAGCAGTGCTGCGCTGTGGCCGAGTCTCACCCACCTGCACCCCGACCTCACCTAACCTCTCCTGCCTCAGCCTCACCTGTTTGCTCTGCGCATCTCAAGCTGCGCGCGTCTGTCTTCAGGACCGGCACCCAGCCCTGCCTTTGTCTGCCCAGGAGCTCCTCAGGGAACAGAAACAGGCTCAGCCGAGTGGCTGCTGAGCTTGGACCGCCTGACAAGCTCGCCTTGGACGTCCCTGAGAAAGTACCCGTGCTTCTCGGTGTCCCTTCCCCAGGCGAGTATAGAGGCCAAGAGCGACCAACAGGCACAGGCGACAGCAACAAGGACAGCGCCCCCCCCCCCCCCCCCCCCCCCACACACACAGCACACTGCCTGTGCTGTGTTCACACTTCTTACGAAACTTGGAGCGCTTTCTTATAGGGCAGAAACTTGCGGTGAGCTCTGTCTGTCTGTAGCATGCCTATCACAAAACACTCTGTCAGCTTTGATGATTGCAAGGTTGCTTATCAAGCTGTAATTATATTAATCTTTACAATCAATTGTTCTTATTGACATACAGGCTTTCTAGCTTTCGTGGGTGGCTCATACCAGGGAAAAGACCTGGGGCCAGACTAGTTATTAGCACAGTGATAGTAGTTTTAAATTATATAGCTTTAAAAGACCAGAAAGGTCTTTTAGAAAACTAAACATGTTCAGCAACATAATAAAAAGAATTATATGTGCTGATTATTTTGTTTCACAAAGTCTTTTTTCCTCTCTTACTGTCCCTCTCTCCCTCCCTCCCTCCCTTCCTTCCTTCCTTAGATTGAACTCAGGGCCTTTGTATTGAACTACTACCTCATCCCTTTTAATCTATTGCTGTATTGCAGTTTTGATCTCAGGAACTTCCCCCACTGAGCTACCTATCCAGCCCTCCATCTTTTTTTGGTATTTACTTTTTTGAGGCGGGGTTTCACCAGGACATTAAACTTCTCAGGCTGGGCTCAAAATTTATGATCCTCTTGGTTCAGTCACCCAGACTGTTGGGATTATAAGGGCCCACCACCTTGTACAATTTAGATTTACTTTTCTTGTAAGTTTCCTGAAGAACATGAAATTGTATCTTAGAAAAGTTCTAAACAAATGAAAC
>PVKN010011032.1:0-22026 GCA_004027915.1 Capromys pilorides
GAGGAAGAGGAGGAAAAAGAGGAGGGGGAGGGGGAGGAGGAGGAGGAGGAAGAAGAAAAGAAGAAGAAGAAATAGAAGAAGAGGAGGAGGAAGATTTATTTTTTGACTTTTTGAAACAGGGTCTCGCTATGCAGTTCAGGCTGGCCTTGAGCTCACTTCTGTAGCACAGGCTGGTCTTGAACTCATGCTGATCCTCCTGCCTCAGCCTCCTGAGTGCTGGGATTATAGGCATGCACCACCATGCCTGGCTCTATTTTTTTTTTTGAGACAGGTTTTTATTAAGTAATTAAGTTGTCCAGGCTGGGCTTTAACTTGTGATCCTCCTGCCTCGGCCTCCCAAAGTGTTGCGATTATAGGTATGTGCCAGCACACATGGCTTTAGAATATTTGCTTTTTCATCACATGAATGAGAAGACAAGCTTTTACTCACTGTTCCACTTGCCTTCACAATAGTATTTTTCTAATTGGAAATCACTGCCCCAGAAGGACTCTGACAACCCCCAGAATGTCTGAAATTGTATGTCTTGTCAGGTTCTCATGGTGGAAGGCAATTACCTAATACAAGTTGAGGAGCTCTAACCTAAACTGGAAGATCTGAGGGCTCCATGCACCTTAATTCAAAATGAAACACCTAAAGTGGTGGTGGTGGGGGGGGCGCATGTCTATAATCCCAGCACTTGGGAGGCTGAAGCAGGAGGATCACCACAAGTATGAGGCCAGCCTGAACTATATAGTGAGACCCTGTCTCAAAAACAAATCAAGGACCATACAGATTTTAGAGTTGCAGTAAATCCATTTTTTCCTGTAGCCTGCACCTCTGATTAATCCCTTCCTTGTTTCTGAAGGCAGAATATCTTATTAGGCAAAACTATCTCAATCCTGGTACTTGGTCTAAAGAGACCAATAGACTGGTCCTTCGGCATGGCTGCCTCTGGTTGCCAAGGTACTATTGTCCAGACAAATAGAAAGTATCACTCTTTCCAGAAAGACTACTGGCCCTTTAGGACCTCTAGAATAGAGAAAATAGTTGACTAATTCTAGAGGGTGATATATTTACCATTGGTCTCAGCTGTGCATTTTATCCAGCATCAGGAAAGGGGAGAGATAGTTTTCAGTTAAATATACAGGTGAGTTTTGTTTTGTATTTTTCCTTGCTGGGAAAAGTAGAGGGGACCAGCATAGGGAAAGGACAGAGCCAGCATTTTTGTCTTCATGCCTGGTTCTCTTGAAGGGGTGTTTCACTGAAATGCCAGGGCTTCTCAGAGAAACAGGGGTAGATGAAAAGGAAGTCTGTTCCACTGCCAAGGCTTGGAAGTTCTCTCTGCCAACAGCAGGCCCATTTCTTCTCTCCTCCTCTTGGAGGAAACGACTGCTAACAGGTCTTGTCTACTATCCTACCAAATATCTTCCATCACTCAAGAAGCGCCACATTTCCCTGGTAAACAGGGCGTGTGTACACACAGAGATACAGATACACTCAGAGGAGTGGCATCTGTCATTCATTGTATGCTGGGAGGAAGTCTCAAACTGTCAGACTCATCACAGAATTTGAGAAAAACTTTCCCTCTAAGGCACTGTCATTATCAAAGAGAGTCTGTAAGTGTAAACAGACAAGTAGTAAAGCCAAAAACGTGTATTTCACATATATAATAACAAAAATGTTACAAACTATTTACAAACTATTCTGGAACTTACTTTTCTGGATTTAAGAACTACTACAGGACACCCCCTCCCCTCCTTACATGGACTGGGATTTGAACTCATGACCTTGCACTTGCCAGGCAGGCACTTGTGTCATGGAGCTATCTCTCCAGCCCCCTTCCTCTCTTTTTAACATGTATGTATGTATGTATGTATGTATGTATGATGTATGTATTTTATGGCCGGCTCAGCATGCCCTGGGGGTGGGGCTGGTGCAGCATGTGGTGCCAGGGATAGAGCCACAGTCCCTGCAGTTGCCTAAGCTTGCCTAAGCGGGTGCTTTAGACCGCTGAGCTATCTTGCTGGCCCTCTTTTTTAAATTAAAATTTTTTTTTAAATTTAATTTTTGCAGTACTGGGAATCCAACTAAGGTCTTCACATTGAACTGCACCCCCAGCCTTTTTTTTGAGACAAGGTCTCACCAACTTAGCTAAATTACCCAGGCTGAGCTCAAACTTGCAGTCCTCTTGACAGCCTCTCAGAAGGCTAGGATTATAGGTGTGAAAATCAGCATAGTGTTTTATATAAGGATTACAGCATAAATTGTTTATTTATTTAATTTATTATGGCTGGCTCAGCCTCCCCTGGGGGTGGGGCTGGCATGGTATGTGGTGCCGAGGATTGAACCACAGTTCCTGCGGTTGCCTAAGCTTTGCTAAGTAGGTGCTTTAGACCACTGAACTATCTCACCAGCCCATAAATTGTTTAAACAACCTCCCTTTGATAAACATTGGGTTTTCCTGGCCTTTCATTATTATAAACAGGTCTGCAATGGCCACTCCTGTCCACTTGTCTTTACTGCAATAAATTCCTTGTCCACAAAGTTTGCACATTTTACCTTTTCCCAGCAACTGAACAAGGCTGGGCTTCCCCAGGCCCAAGTCAGCCAAGACAGAGGCAGGAATGCACACCAGAGGAAATTCTAGCTTCATCATTTTTTCACTAAGAGACAAAAGAGACTTTATCAGATATAAACCAAAACGGATGCTGAACTCACAGAGTTGTGAGCAAGAATGAGATTATATAGATTACCAAACCAGTGCTGCAACACATTAAATAGCTATTCCTGTAATTACTGTTATTGTAACTACTGCTGCTGCTGCAATTCTACTTCTTTTTTTTTTCTTTTTCTTTTTCTTTTCTACTCCTTTTCATAAGCCAGTTCAAGCACTACTTGCGTGAAAAGCCAGAATTTTGGTCTAAGGGATCCTATTCTTCCAAACCGTTAGATATTATTGTCTCTGACAGTTATCCAGCACTTCACATATTCCATCTCAGATGATTTTCACTTGAACAAACGTCTTGTCACTGCAGCTAGATTAAATTTTAGAAGGCCAAGAACTGGATATGGTTTCAGAGGCAGCTTCCTGGTCTTGCTTCCCTGCTGCCTTGTTCAGTAGATAAAAGTTGCTATGCCTGAGTGCCCTGTCAGAGCCACCTGAATGTCTGGTCTTCTGCCTCCCCTCAGATGTCCTGCGGTTTGACAACACCTACAGCTTCATTCATGCCAAGAAGGTCAGTTTCACTGTGGAGGTCTTGCTTCCAGACAAAGCCTCAGAAGAGAAGATGAATCAGCTGGGGGCAGAAACCTCAAAATAATGTCTCCTTCTCCAGCCGACCTGGCTCTTCAGTGTTGGTTTCCTTGTAGCAGTCATTTTCCCACAAGCCTGCAGCCCAAAGAAACTGGGCTGGAAGGAAGACTTCTGGCTGGATCTGGGAGCTTTTGCATCAGTGTTAGAAAGAGGGAGACTCCTTAAATTACCAGGGAGTCGTTAAGGGCTGCTCATTTTGATGGGATCTATCCTGAAAACCTTGTCAACTTTACCTTTCAAGTGTCAGCCAAGACAGGGAGGGGGATGCCACTGGGCAACAGCAGGGAAGAAATTAGAAAAGGGGGAGCGCTTGGGATCTGTCACTTCAGGAAGCTAGCTGCAGAGGAGAAACCAGCTCCTACAGGAACACAGAAGTTCAGATGGTACCGGTAGAGGGTTGAAAGTTAGGGTGCGGACTGGAAGCTCTCCCCCTTTTTTTTTAAATCACCCAGGCTGCGGGTGTCTTGTAGCTGTAACCAGGTCTCAGGAGGGACCCAAGCCAGCACAGGTCGTCCCACTGGAAGGTAGCTAGGCATGCCTTTCTCACCTTGAGAACTTCAGCAGCTCCTGGGCTGCCTCTTTAATTATTAATGATTGTCAAAGAGTCAGGGCTTCCGAGGGAATTTGTTACCCAGTCTTTGTTCTCCAATACAAAAAAAACCCAAACGACCTCAAAAGTATAAGGGTAGTTATCTCTGGGGACCGCGGTTCATGGAAGGGCCTAGAAGGCAGTCCTAAAAGGGGGCCTTGCCACCCTCTCTTCGGTGCCACTAGCCTCTCACTAACCCTCTGCGTGAGCAACCTAGATAAAAATGACGAATGGGATCAGAGCAGTAGCACTCGAGACTCAAGCGCTGCCCACCAACCGGCTTCCCGCCAGACCTGCGCAGGGCCTTGGCAGCACATCTTTGTGGGAGGCGTAGAAGCAGGCGCCGTGGCTTCCTAGTGCCTGGGAACGTAAGCAGCCAGGCTGTGCTGGGGATCGCGTAGGCGGCCAAAGATCCCTTCAGCATTTTGAAGAGTTCGGGGTCCGGAACGGCCAACCCTTAACCCGGCAGCCCTCGGATTTCCTCAACTCAGCAAGCAGCTCTAAGCCCTGCACAGGCCTGGAGAACTCTTTAAGTGGAAGGAGCTCGGGGCCGCGAGCTAGCGCGGATCACAGGGAGCAAAGGCCACACAGGCGACCCAAGCCAAATCACTTGGGAGGACGTCCTGGCTTTGGTTTACAATGCTCTGTTAGCAAAATTAATGAATAAAGCAACCTCCAGTGCACAAGGAGCGGAATTCAACGCCCATTTTTCCTTTACATAAGTCCCAAACGCCTGCTGGGGGGTGGGGAGCGGTAGTTTAACCACCCATAAAACGCATGCGCAGCTCTCAGCTGCTCTTCTCGCGCGAGCTTTTCGGAGAGGACCAATTATCAACTTGCATTGCTGTTGGTCCCGCTGGTAGGTGGTCATCCGCCATCTTTGTTCAGGGCATGAAACTTGCTCCTGTCCGCCTTCACCGAGAGGGCGGAGGCCCCGCCTCACTTGGCTTGTCAAAACCCGCCTGGTGGTTCGAGCGTAGCAGCGCGTGTGAGTCACTGGGAACTCTTGCGGCGGCAGCGGTGGGCCTAAAGTAGGAGGAAGGCAGAGGAGCGGCTATCACGTGGTGTTAGGGACCGTCTTCTAATTCCGCACCGTCACTGCCACTGTTTCAGGGGCTGGGGACAGTTCCCGTCTCTGCCTGACTCACTGAGCCCAGTCCCCGCGAGATTACCGCTGATCCACAGACAGCCCAAGACCTTACAGGTACACAGGCATCTATGGCTGAAAACAGTGGCTACAATAAAAGAGTTGATATTTATTTTCCTGGTTTTTGATGATAAAAGCTAATGCTTAAAGATTTTCTACCAAGTACCACGCAAAATTCGTGCTCACCTTCTTTGTTGGAAAATTGAAGGGAACAATAAGTCCAAAGCGTTTACAAGAGAGCCTGGTACAAGTTAGCGCTCAGTAAAGGTTGATTATTCTCTGGGTTTTTACAGACCTAGAAATGGGCTTGAGGAGACTGAACAACTAGTAGGCAGTGCAACTAGGATTCAAATCCAAGACTGCCTGTCTCCAGTGACTGCACTGTCCTCCCCTCTCGCTGTTGTCCCAAAGGGTTCACCGAATTGTAGTGAAGTGCTCTCATTGCTGGTCCTTCTACTAACCTCAGCACCCCTGTGTTCTGCTCATTTCACTGGAGTCTTTTCACCCAGCATTCATTCATTCATTCATTCGTTCATTCATTCATTCAGTATCCTATTCCCAAGAAGCTCCATTAAGAGATCTTGCCCATTCAGTTAGATGAAATGCTTAGGAGACAAATGTTGAGAGGGGACTCCAGAGTCGAGACACCCACCTCTCTAGGGCACTCACCATTATGCTACTCTACCTTCATTTACTGAGTTGGCCTTAAGAGCAAGTGGTAAGATTCCGATCCCAGCATCACCACCTAGATGGGTGCACTGGCCAGCTGAGACTTCCAGAACAGAGCTGAGCACATGAATGTTGTATGACTTTGGGCGAGTGACTCCTCTTCTCTGGACCTCTATTTCCTTTCCTGTAAAATGGTCCCACGCTAGTGATGGGGTTGAAGGAAATAAGCCTTCTAGAGTTCACAGGAAGCGCAATAAACGATGACAGTTATAATTAGTCTTTGTGGCCTGGCCCCCATTTCATATATGGCCCAAGTGAGATTCAGAAAAGTAGATTTTGGCCTGAGGTCACTTAGCCGTGAAGTGTAGCAACCTCCAATTAGAATAATGGCGTGTTTCGCTTCCAAAATTACAGTCAGTCCAGTGGGGGAAAAAAAAAGAAAAAGAAAAAACCAGAGCCTGCTGGGAGAGGGGCTTGGGTGAGCGGGCAATTTGCAGACGCTCCCTTCCGGCGGAGATTGCCCCCGCCGTCCTTCAGACTTAGCCCTGCGGCAGGTCCAGTCCCAGGGCGGACGTTAGTGCTCGTGAAGGTGAAGGCAGCAGGAGAAGCAGTGCCAGCTGTAGTGGCCCGGCCGCGGCGGGAGCGTCATGTCAGAGCTGCAGTCGCGTGGCGCGGAGCGCGACCTCTACCGGGACACGTGGGTGCGATACCTGGGTGAGCGTGGGTGATCGGCGCGGCAACCCATGGGGGAAGAGGGGAGAGTCGTGATCGCCAGATGCCTGTCCTGGAGGAGGTGAGGGAGGGTCTTGGTCCTCATTTTTCCCGGGCCAGAGGCTGTCTGGGTTAAAAGAAGGCTAGGGACTTGGCCAAGGTCACACAACTTTTGTGGGCTCAGCTTTGCCTGGGGTCTCTGCTGGCCAGTTGTCCAAGGACGGGTTCACATGCACTCACTGGTGCTGTGTGAGGCTCAGTTTCCTCTTGTACAGACAGGGCTGAACAGGACAGCCTTACCCACCCGATGGTGGTAGTAAGGTGAGGTGAGATAAGGCACAGAAAGGCCTGGCACGCGGAAGTGTGTGGTCGGTGGGGAGGCCCCTGGTCTGTCTCTGGCTGCCTGGTCCCTGAGTTCAGTCTCCCAGAACCAAGGCTAGGAAGTATAGCCCGAGAGCCTTGATGATGGTGATCCTATGCTCAGCCCTCCCACACTGGCCCTGGCGTCCAGGTCGTTCACAGCCAGGAAATGCAGGCTCAGAAAGGTAAGGTCACTTGGCTGAGGTCACTCAGATGCAGTGCAGCGGTGTAGGATTAGAACCAGCTTTCTCTCTCGTACCCTGGCTTGTGGAAAAACCACAGAACTTGAGAATTAAATGTCCCCTGTCCCCAGGCTATGCCAATGAGGTGGGGGAGGCATTCCGCTCCCTGGTCCCAGCTGCTGTGGTGTGGCTGAGCTACGGTGTGTCTAGCTCGTATGTGCTGGCCGATGCCATTGACAAAGGCAAGAAGGCAGGAGAGGTGAGTGTTAGTTTACCTTCCCAACCCCCCACCTCAGTGCACCTTGGGTGTGGTTCAGTCTGTAGCCTTATATGTGCCAAAGCCCCTATGGGACAGTCACATCCCCACCACCTCACCCAATGGACTCCATACTCCAGTTCATAGGTTGGTGCATCTCCATGTCCCTATCCTTTCCTGGAGGTGGTGGTCTATGTGTCCCTGTGGTACTGTTCAAAACCCAAAACTAGGGCAGTTCCTTCTGCCCACATGTCCCCTCCCCACTGGCCACTTCTCCCTCCCTGGTCAAGTTTCATCATCTTGTCTGCAGGATTTTCTGCCTCTTCCTCCACCAGATTAAGTGTCTGTGCCCACCAGGTCCCTAGTCCTGAAGGCAGCCGCAGCACCAGGATGACCATAGCTGTAGTGGATACCTTCGTGTGGCAGGCTCTGGCCTCTGTGGCTATTCCAGGCTTCACCATTAACCGTCTATGTGCCACCTCTCTCTATGTCCTGGGCACTGCCACCCGCTGGCCTCTGCCTGTTCGCAAGTGGACCACCACCGCACTTGGTCTTCTAGCCATTCCTGTCATCATCCACCCCATTGACAGGTGGGTACCCTTTTTGCTTCAGGGGTCTCCCATTCTCTAAGAAGCTAGGCTCTATGAGGTTTGAGGCCCAGGATTGTCCTCCGGATGCCACGTGTTGAAACTTAACTTCTCCATGCCACAGTGTTGGGGGGTGGGACCTAGTGGGAGGTGTCTGGGTTTTCAGAGGCAGAGCCCTTGTGAATGAATAAATGAATAAATGAATGAATGAATGCCTTTCTCATGAGAATGGAACCCTGTTTTCTGGCCCCTGGGCATCCCCAACTCCACTTTCTGTGGTGAACCTAAGATGCACGAGGACCTCACCTGAAGCTATGAAGATGCTGGGTGGTGGTGACAGCAGGGGCAGGACTGGCAGTCAGGTCTCCTGAGGTAGAAAGGATAGTCTGTGACCTTGTCATATGATCTGTCAGGTTCTTTGGCAAAAAGGGAGGAGGGGTGCCTTGAGGGTATGAGACAGAAGACAAGTGAATTTCCAGAAAGTCTAGTGTTGCGAAACAATCAGAAGCAGGCAAGAACAGTTGTACCTGAGTGTTAGGGGTTTCTGGGAGGTATTGGTGACAGAAGCCCAGCTCAAACTGAACAGGTCAGTGAAAGGAAGAAAGGCTAGGATGGCGAGTTTGATCCCGGTACCGCATGCTGTGCTGGCCTGGCCCTTATACCAAATAAATAAATCAAAGGCTAGGGATTATTTTCAGGCATGCTTAAATCTAGGTACCTAAATGGTGTCCCTGGGGATCTGGGTCTCTCCATCCTGCTCCCCTTGTGTCCACCCTAACCCACTTGTGCGTCTCTCATTTTCCCCTTGAGGAAGTAGAGATGGCCTTTAGCAACTCCCAGCTTCCTTCCCACCAGCTTATGAGTCCTATCAGGAGCTTTTTATTTATTTATTTATTTTTAAAAAATATTTATTTGTTTTTCCATTCACTCATTCATGTTATATGGCCGGCTCAGCCTGCCCTGGGGGTGGGGCTGGCACAACATGTGGTGCCAGGAATCGAACTGTGGTCCCTGCGGTTGCCTAAGCTTTCCTAAGCAGGCACTTTAGACCTCTGAGCTATCTCACCAGCCCCAGGAGCTTTTTAATAGTGATAGCAAACAGCCCAAAGAAAGCTGACATTGGTTCATCCAGCATGGATGCCCAGCTCTGAGCCCTTTTTCCTTTTCTGATTGACCAGGCTTGAGGCATGTGTCTGTTCTTAGAACTAGAGAGGGGTGTTGATTCAAGTAGACCAATATAGAGTGGTAGGGGGAGGCTGTCTCTGGGGTAACGTAACTTCTCCTGAGGCCCGGAACAAGTCCTTTACCCTCTTTTTGCCTCAGTTTCTTATACTGGATAAAGAAAGATGGCTGTTATTCTGGAGATTTGAATGTGGCTTTCCCAAGTTGCCCAAAGTGGGAGGAGCCCATGGCCAAGAGACCTCCTTCGGCCCTGATCTTCTGGCTTCTAATCCCTCAGTAGCACCCCTAGGCTACCTGCTCACCACTGGTACCCTCTCTGCAGGTCAGTGGACTTCCTCCTGGACTCCAGCCTGCGTAAGCTCTACCCCTCGGTGGGGAAGCCCAGCTCCTCCTGACCCAGCCAGGGGTGTGGTCCAGGGAGTGTGGATGCCTGACTTCCTGGAGTCCCTGGCCCTGGCCCTGGCTCCTGCCTGGATTCAAGCTGGAAAGAAGCTTACAGATCTCAAGGAGCAGTGGCGTAGCAGGACCTGACCCCATCAACTTCCATGGAATCTCTTGTACTGAGCAGAGTGGACCTTGGTGATCTGGCTCTGTCTTCTGATGACAAAGTTAATCCTCCCATGGAGGATAAGCAGACTGGGTCCCAGAGAGGGCAAGGAATATGCCCAAGGTCACTTGGCAACCTGGGTACCAGAATGCCTGACTGCTCAGCTGAGCCACTTGATGGCAACATGGCTGGATGACAGCAGATACTCAGGGAGAAACATAGTGGTAGCCGGAAACCTCAGGACAGATTCTCCAGCCATCCTATCCCTGGTGCAGGGGCTGCTGGGGCCTGGCTGAAAGGCAAGACAGTCCTGAGCCAGGTGCTGGCTAGGCCAATAAATTCTTAAGAAGTTGAGTTCTTCTTTTCTGTGGGGGAGGAACAGGATGTGGCAGTAGGAGCAGAACTTCGCCTGGAGGAGGCAGACTGTGGGAGGAGTGGGCTGTAGTCAGGGGATGGCTCTCTGGACCTTTAAGAACAGGAGTTTCCCTCAAGGAGGGGCCAGTGTATGACCAGGTCCAGTGAAGAGAAACATCAGATCCAAGGAAACAAAATGCACACAAGCACTGAAATGAAGGTTTGGGTGTTAAGGTGAGAAAGGTGTCATGGAAGGGGCAGTGGGATGTCACCAGATCATTAAGAGTCTGTAGACTACGGTAAAAGGTCTAGACTCTGCTGGACTATTTAAGAAGTGGTTGGCTAGAAAGCAAAGCTTGGAAAGAGTTGTCTTAGCTCGTTTTCTGTTGCTATCACAAAAGACTTGAGACTCAATAAGTTAGGAATAAAGGTTCATTTGGCACCAGCATCTTCACCGCTTCAGGTGAAGGCCTCATGCCTCTTAGGTTCACCACAAAAAGTGGAGTTGGTTGGGTGCAGCAACCAGAAAGGGGGATCCATTCTCCAAGAAAGGCATGCTTCCTTTTCTTTTCTTTTCTTTTCTTTTCTTTTTTTTTCTTTTCTTTCTTTCTTTCACAAGGGCTCTGTCTCCAAGACCCAAACATGTCCAACTGGTTCCCACCTCCCAACACTATGGCATGGAGGAGTTAAGTCCCAACACGTGGAGTTTGGGGGATACACTCAAACCATAGCAAGGGACAAGCTGGTGGCTGCTACCACCATCCAGGCCTGAAGAGACAGAGGGGAGATGTGGTGGCAGAGTACTGGGGACTGTAGCTATAGGAATGAATGGGATCAGCTAGGGAGGAGAGGAGGGCTTCAGCCCATGCCTTGAGTGCTGGGCAGCAGCCCAGGAAGTGGGAAGAAGTCCAGAGGATGGGCTCCAGCCAGGCAGGGGTCATGGCCAGTAGCCACTTTCGTCTCTTGAGCTGGTTGCTTTGGGAGAAGGACAAGCAGACCAGGCCTGCATCTTCCATGTAACTATGCTTTGAGGCCTCTGCCAGGTCACTTGGCATCTCTGAGCATTAGAATTTAGGTGCAGAAAAGAGGGATGGTGCTATAACTACACACTTCCTGCATTAGCAGGAGGGCCAGGGCAGTGGGTCTTGGTAACTGTTCAACCGCTGGCCTCCTAGGTCAGGGGAATTTGACCTGTTGATGCTCGTGGCATAATTACTCCTGATATGGTCTTTGTCAAGCCCCTGAGCATAGCAGGGACATGATGCCAGTGGCACACTGTGATGTGTGATTCCCAGCAGACACAGTGCAGCAGGATGCCCTTACTCAGGGGGCACTTTAACAATTTTTTTGATTCATTGATCTGTTGTTATAGCCAACAACATTAATTTTTTTTTTTTTTTTTTTTTTTTTTTTTTTTTTGTGGGACCGGGGTTCAAACTCAGGACCTTGCACTTGCCTGGCAGGCACTTGTGCCACGGAGCCATCTCCCTGGGCCCAATAACATTAATTTCATTTGCATTTATTTTATGCTTAATTTATTCCCACGCCATAAGTTTTTGTTTCTTCAGTTTCTTCTGGTCTCTCCTCTGGTTTAGGAGCAATTTGTTCTTTTTCAGTAAGGATCATCTCAATATGTCAGGGGGAGCTCATGGATGGGTTAATCCGGCCATGAGCTATGTAAGTACGGCGGTGCATCTTGGGTGCTTTGTTCACCTGGATATGTTCAATAACCAGAGAATCTACATCTAAACCCTTAAGTTCAGCATTACTTGCTGCATTTTTAAGCAGGTGCAGCAAAAATTCAGCACTCTTTGGGCCACTGACCCTGTGTCCAGCCCCACTGTTTGGCCTGGGCACACCTATCAGCTCCACCACTGTAACATCGGAATGGTACATACAGCTTCTTTTATGTGCCATCCTTCAGATAGTTGGTGGCCTGGATATGCATACCCTTGATGGCCTGGGCAGTTTCATGTGTGTTCTTAAAGTGAATGTGAAGATTTGAGCCTCTTGATTTGCATTTGTGGGGTTTTTCTGGGTTGAGAGAGTAGCAAACCATTTTCACAGGACACCTCAGGCCGATCACAGCAAGAGCTGTTTTTGTTACCTGTTTATTTGGCATAGGGTCTCACTACGCAGCTCAGACTTGTAGGGATCCTCCTGTCTCAGTCTCCCCAGGGCTGGGATTATGGTGTGCACCACCACAGCTGGTTTCGGTGGCTGACTCTGTGCAGGGCCAGCACGTCATGTGGTACTGGAGACTCAGGTCCCTGTGCTTGACAGGCAGGTGCTTAGACTGCCAATTGCCTCCCTGGCCTCTTGGGATACTTTTGAGGATGCTTCAAATGGCGGACGGTACCAAACCTGATGCATACTATATTCTTTCTTGTGCATATGTGCCTACGATCTAGTTTAATTCATAAATTAGGCTGTTAAATATTAACAGCCATAACTATACTAGCAATAATGGGCTAGCAAAATTAGAACAGTATACATACTGTCATAAAAGTTATTTAAAACTATGAACCTTTCACTCTGTGAAGAGTTTGTGTTTGATCCTTGTTCCCAGTACCAAAACCAAAACAAAACAGTCTCCTCCCCCAAAATCCAAAACAAAGATCCACCACTGCCATGTGTCCTAGAACCAGGCCTGATAGCACATACCGGTGAGCCAGCCCTCTAGAAGGCTGAGGCAGGAGAATCACAAGTTTCATCACATCCTGGGCAACCTAGTGACATAGCAAGGCTCTGTCTCAAAAAACCAAAACAAACAAATAAAAAGGATTGGAAATGTGGCTTAATGTGAAGGTGCTGCGTTCATCCCTTGTATCGCCACCACTACCAACAATAGTAGAAAACCAAAGAATTGTTTACTTTGGGAATTTTCTGTTTAATATTTTTGAGCTGTGGTTGACCATGGAAAACAAAAACTTTGGATGTGGGATGGCTGCTATAGATATAAATAACTTTCAAGAGTATAAGTGGCAGGAAAGTGCAGCAAGGTAATTAGGAAGTTACATTTGAGTATTTATTATGTTTTCAATATGATACACTGATATTCTTTGTTTAGCAACTTGCCTGTTTAACTACTATGTGGACTTAATGACCCACTGCTCAAATTTAAGATTTTTTTTTGTATGTGTACAGTTCTTTACATCTGGTTTATAGAGCCTCGGTGTCTTTTTGTAGAACACACCTTGTTTATACAATACTGAAATTTTTCTGATTGTACTGTATAGTACAATCAGAAGTATAGTACAGTACTATACTTTTATGTAGTGTAGTTTTATTTACATAACTCTTACAGTATCATGTACAAGTTATGCAAGAGTTGTGTAAATAAAAATAAAGTTATCAAGTTGGAGTTTTTTTTTTTTTAATTTTATTTTATTTCTTTGTTTGCTTGTTGTGTTTGTTTGTTTATTTATTTATTTATTTTGTGGCTGGCTCAGCCTGCCCTGGTGGTGGGGCTGGCGCAGCATGTGGTGCCGGAGATAGAACCACAGTCCCTGCAGTTGCCTGAGCTTTCCTAAGCAGGCGCTTTAGACCACTGAACCATCTCGCCGGCCCCTCAAGTTGGAGTTTCATTTGACTACTACTATTTCTTTGTTCTGAATATTCTAATGTGCATACCATATACAATTCCTTATTTAGTGATCAATTTACTTAATAATTTAGTCACAGGAATGTAACTTGGTTGTTAAATGAGGAATGAACCAGAGACATGATATAATAATTATAATGATATAATTTCTTTTTTTTAACATTTAATTTTTAATAATGGCAGTGTTTGACAGCCAGCTCACACAATTCCTGGCAAGCTAACAATTGGCTCTGGCCTCTTCCAGTCAGTCCACATACCACTCATGACCCCACAGGTAAGAAGATGTGTGAACAAATCAAAGACAATCTGTGGCTGGTTGTGGTGGTGCACAGCTGTAATCCTGGCTACCATGGAGGCTGAGGCAGGAGGGCTGCAGGTTCAAGGCCAGCCTGGGCAGCTATCTCTACCAAACACCAGTCAATTAAAGGAAGAGAGGCTTGTTTTAGCTCATGTGTTTTAGAGGTTCTGGTCCACAGTGAGAAGACTCCAGGGCAGAAGCAGCATGGGGGAAGGGCCTGCTGAGGAGGAAAACTGCTTCTGATGCAGCCAGCAGGGGGCAGACAGCAAAAGGAGGAACCAGGGGTGGAGGTGGACCCTTCCAGGTCACAGTCCCAGTGGCTACCTCTTCTGACTGGGCCTTCCTCTTCCCAGGACAGTGAGCTACAGAGTCCCCACAAGTCAGTCACCTTGCAAAAGCCCTGCCTATCCGTACTTATAGCAGCACAATTTATAATAGCTCGAGAGGCTTATGTTCCATTAACAGATCAATAGATAATGCAATATTTATGCAATATTTATGCACAAGTACCCCCACCATAAAGAAGGGTAACCTTAAGTCATCTGTAGGAAAATGGATGCATCTGAGAACATAATGTTAAGTTGAATAAATCAGACACACAAGTTTAAATATTGCATGGCTTCTCTTTATACAGGAAACACCTAGGGCAGGGCAACACATCCCAGCCAAGTGCTCTAGCACCAAACTATATCCCCAGCCCTTTTATTTGGAGACATAACCTTACTAAGTTCTATTAGGGTTTATACCTAGGTGCACCCCCTCCCCCGCCTCATGCACTCATACAGGCGGCGCTCCCCCTCCTCATTTTTATTGTTTATTAGTACATTTGTGGTACATAATGGTCACATCCCTCATGGAGAGTTGGAACACATACATAACACTTCTAAATTCATTTCTGTTAATTTTTTTTTAAAATAATTTATTTATTTGGCACAAGACCTCACTATGCAGCTTGGATGTGTAGTAATCCTGCTGTCTCAGCCTCCTCAGCGCTGGGGTTACAGGTGTGCACATCCATGCCCGATTTCAGTGGCCGACTCAATGCAGAGCCAGCACAGCATGCAATGCCAGGGATCAAACCTGGGTCCTTGTACTTGCCATGCAGGTGTTTAGACCGCCAAGCTATCTCCCCGGCCCTCTACATTTATTTTTAACCCTTTATTTCCCCTTTCTTCCCTCTTCCTTCCATATCTAGGTCCCAACCCACTTTAAGAAGATCTAACTACCTACTTTCTATTATCCACCTTTTGTTTTGTCCTTTACTTATGTTTGGGATTTCCTTCGCGTCCAGGAGCCAGCTTAGTAGCTTTCCGCAAAACTCTTAATAACCACAAGGGGGCAGCATCTCCCAATATGCTCATGTTGACTAGTTCAAACAGGTCACGGACAGCATCTGCTAGTGAATCAGTTCCTAGCGGCACCAGGTCCTGTTGTAAATTCTTCCTGTGATGTAGCTAATTTAATATTTAGACCTTGTCGCTAGGTGGGAATTATTAGGTCTGCTTTTCCTGGAGTTGGAGTCATTGGTTCACCCTCACATAAGGCCTGCCTCCCACTGCCTCTCCCAGCCCGGGTCTGGTTCCCTTTCTGCCTTCTAGCCCATGACCTTTATAGTCAGAGAAACAATTGATTCATGGGGGGTTAGGGCTATAGCTCAGTGGCACAGTTATATAGTGATACAGCTCTATAGCACAGCTCTCACAGAGAGAGCTTCCAGTTCTTGAACCGTAAGCCTTAGCATCAGCTCTCACTGCCCTCAGTCAATGCCACATGAATGGGAAGCACATGGAACTTTCCTAAATCAGGAGGCACTGCAGGCAGGTGGTGCTGGGGGGGCACACGTGGGAGTACGTGAATGTATTTGGTCTGGGCCCTGCTCAGCCATGCCTTAGGCTTAACTGTGGACCACAAGCGAGCCTTCTTGTTCAGCCCTTTCTGGGCCCATTTAAGGAGGCTTTACCCCGTGGCCACCCCCCAAGGGCTTCTGCTGATTCTTGTGGTCTTGCTGCATGATAGGTTCTAGACAATAGGCCATTCTTCCTCCTGCCCTATTTGCCCCAGAGCCTTGCCTTGCCAGCTGTGCATCTGGTGAGTCCCCTCAAGGATAACTACACCCATCTCCACACTGCAGCAGGAGCTGGGCTTGGCAGCCTGCGGATATAAACAGGAGGAGGCTCACTTCCAGATGGCCTGCAAGTCACTCTGCTGGGTGCCACCCTGAAACTCAGTCCCACTTCTCTGTGTCCCCTGAGTCCCTGGCTTCTTCTCCACTGAGAACAAAGGGTACAGCCCTATGTGGAAGGCTTGCGACCAACCCTGAAGCTGGCATCCAGCTCATGTAAAACTGTGTTGTGAAGCTGCATGGGGAGCACTGCATGGGCACGCAGAGCCTGTGCCTGTGCTGCGCCAGAGGCTACATAACCTTGTCTTCAGCCAGTGTAGGAGAGAGCGGGGAGGCATGACATCTGTCACCTGTAGGAACCCAGCCCCAGCTTCTCTGGGGTCTGGCTTGGCTGGCCCGTGGGCATGGGGTGGTGTGGGGTTGCCTTCCTGTTATACTTGGTTACAGGTATTCATTGAAGATCTAGTTTGAGCTTGCTGGGGTCTGGTCCTGCCCTTTCCCCCCAGGACAGTGTTTGGCAGAGGACGAGCTGTTTGCTTCTGCCTTTGGAGCAGCTGCAGTGACCTTAGTGTCTTGCCACACACAGCTGATTTTGTGACATCAGTGACTTTGCTCAAGTGAATTGCATTTGGCCAAAACTTTAGAAATGGGATGGATACTCCTCAATGGGGCTTCATGGAGGAAGACAGTACCACACTGTGGGCCTCTTCCGGGCTCCCAGACAGCTGGTTCCGACTCTTAACTGATACTGCTCTGGTGCTCTGTCACTTGTTACTTGGCCCCAGGTCTGTCCCTTGGTTCCACTAATGAGATTCTGGTGTGGCATGAAGGCTTCATGCTCAGTGATGATGTGTGTGTGTGTGTGTGTGTGTGTGTCGGGGAGGTGCCCAGGGCTTGCTGGAAGGCTGGGACATTCTTTTTCTTCTTTCTCTTTCTCCTCCCAGAGCTGTTTTAGGGTCAGCCCTGAAACCCAGAGAATTATCAACACTTGGGAATATGTTAAAGTTATGTTTCATAAAATAGGACTATGTGCCATCAGGTGGAAATGCCCAGTCTCCCACTTTTCTTAAGCACGTCTCTTATGCATAAGTGAATACATGTTTGTCTACTTAATTGTAACCTAATTAGAGTCCTATTGCAGGTGCTACCTAAGGATTGCAATCTGTCCCAGTTCCAAACCAGTGTTGCAGTGACAAAATCCTCACAGATAAGAGAAAATCTGGAGGAGCATTTACTCCAGGGGCCCATTATGGGCTGGCGATGTGATAGTCACAGGTGCCTCTGTGGCACCCTGTTGGTAGAGGATAAATATGCCATAATGTCAGAAAACCTGGGTGTCCCAAGTCCTTCCTTGGTCCCTTATCCAGGATCATATCATTTGCTGGACAAGGTGAGAGAGGCTAACCTTATGCCCTAACCTGCTGGTGTTAGACAAGAGCCTTTAATTCTCTTGGAAACCCAGTTTTTACACTTTTTCATATAGGAGAATTCTTCCTGCTTCACATGATGGAACATTGGGAAGATTCCTTCCATTTTGTGGTCCTGGAAGCAATGACGCAGGATCCTGGCAGTTGGAATGCAAAGTCTGGAAGCCAGGCAATGGGTGAAGTGGAAAACTTCATCTGGCTCTGTGCCAAGATGCTTCTTTACCTGTGCTAGGGGACTCCTCCCCTGGAAATATAGGTGGCCTCCCCCTTGTATAGGTATGCTAGGGAAAGGAAAGTCCAGTGGTGCCAGATGACTACCCACTGTCACACAGCTAAGGTAGCCAGGCTGGAATTGAGGTTTGTGTTAGGCTCTCTCACCTGGGAACTCTGTAGTCCCCCTAGTTCCTGACTGTGTGTGTCTTTCTGCCTGGTCTTTTGGGAGCTTGCAGCTTGTAAATAAGTGGAAAATCTCTCCTTATAACTGCTGTGGCTTCGATTGTTCCCAGCCTTGTTTGGGACCAGCTCAGGGAGGCTGCTGAGGAAGACCTGAGGGGTTTTGGCTTGAGCAGGCAGATGAGTGGAATTGCGTCCACTAAGGGAATAAGCTCTTGGATGGGATCAGGAGGACAAGATTAATCAGGGACACAGTGGGGGTTGGCTATGGAAAAGTCACAGAGTAGGTGGACTCAGCTGTGAGCTGGCCCTCTTTGGGAAGGGACTTATACACTTACTTATGATAATTTATTGATTCCTTAATCTCCTTTACCAAACAAATGTAATAAAGCAAATACAGAACAATTCTAGAAAGTTCAGATCCTTCAACAAGATATGGTCCTATCACCCATACAACTGTTAATGTCTTAGTGTTGTCCCATCCAGGTCACTTTTGCTGTACACATACACGCTAACATAGCAGCACAGTTTCACAATTTTCTATAAAATGCTCTCTTATTCTACAGACAGTTTGGAAGGTTAGATACTTCTTTTACATTCCCGATGGTATAATAACCCATGGGAAGGAGGTAGGGCAGTTTAACCAGAGCCATGTTAATTTAGTCATCCCCTCTTACCCAAAGGGGATACATTCCAAGACCCCCCATGTATATTTATTTGTGGAAAGTGCTGAACCCTATAGATAAGGTGATTTGCTCAAACACACATACCTATAATACAGCTTAATGTATACATAAGGCACAATAAGAAGTTAACAATGATAGCTAATAATTGAGTAGCACAATTATAACAACTTCATTTAATAAATTATTTAACATTGGGCTGGCAAGATGGCTCGGCAGTCTAAAGTGCCTGCTTAGGAAAGCTTAGGCAACCGCAGGGACCATGGTTCTATCCCCGGCACCACATGCTGTGCCAGCCCCACCCCCAGGGTGGGCTGAGCTGGCCATAATATACAAAAAAAAATCAACATTGATGCATGGTTTATTTCTGGAATTTTGTACTCAAAATTTTCAGCCTACGGTTGACTGCAGATAACTGAATGGTCAGAAAAGTGATGCTGTGGATAAGAAGGGGCCTACTATACCTGTGCTCTTCGATTCTCCCTTAAGCCCTGCTAAGTGACATCTCACAGCTCTGTCCCCATGTGGCTGATGTGTACAACAGAGCTGCGTTAGGGTGTCAGCTCACTCTGGGCCTCTCCAGAGACTGGGAGAGACATTGCCCTCCGTCCAAGTAAGGAAGGGAAGAGACTCAAGGTCCTCTGCAGTGTTCCTGCGAGAAGTGGACACCTATGCCATAGTTGCAAGGCCACTGAAGGTTCAAGAAGCCACCAGCGCCAAGCTTAAAGGTGGATTCAGGCTGGGGCAGTCTTGGTCTGAACAAGACTGTTCCTCCCTCCAGTCTCCACTGCCCAGGTTCACAGACTGGCATTCCTGGTCCTTCCCAGCCACAGCCTTTCCCCTGCCTGGGTGAATGACTTGCATTTGCACTTGGCTCTCTCTGTCCTGCACAGGCTGCCTCTGCTCCCGGCCCCCTTGTTGCTGGTCTTTTGCAAAATGATGCAGGGCTTGCTGGTGGCCAAACTGGTCTTCACCTATGTCACTCAGCTCCTCCTGATCTCTCCCTGGGGACAGCTCTCAAAGCCTCCCACCATGCTGTTGTTTCTGCAGTTTGATGAATTTTCTGGGGTAGTTCCCTGTACCACTATCTCCTTGCCACTGTGCTGGACACCAGGAGAAGGTGCTCATGAGCAGGGCAGCAGAGAGATACTCTTCTGAGGAGATGGGCAGGAGTCTCTCTCCAGCTTGAAGGGAGTCCTGGAGGCAGTAGTCCCTTCTGCAAACCATTGCATAACCCTTCTGCACACTTAAAGTGAAGGTTTCTATTTTTCTAGTGACCTTGTCTTGCCTTAACCCCCCGTGGCACTCGTTCTTGTTGGTGTTAAATATCAGGGACCAAAGCTGACTTCTATCTGGAGAAGTCACTGTGGCACTGAATTGTTGGAAGAAGAGGAAAAGGTAGGAGCTGGGGGGAGGGGATATTTGGTACCAGCAGAAAGCTGTCAATGGTTGCACTGGCCTGAGATCTTCATGGGAGGGGCTGGCCTTTCCAGCCTCAGCCATAATTGGCCCTTCTTATGGGAACATCCTCTGGAAACTGGCTTCAGCCCCCTAAAAGCTGCCAAAACCTTTCCTTCCTGCTCTCTTTCAGCATTTCTGGGCTGCTGGAGCTGGAACTCCTCCATCCTTAGCATTGCTTCCCAAACAGCAGACACCTGCGGGCCATGGGCCTCCGGCTCCTATGCTGTCTACTGACGCTGCTAGCGTGGGGGTGGGATGGGTATTGGCCAAAGCTACAAAGCAAGTCTCCTTCCCTCCCCCATGCCAACTCCTGCATGTTTGAAATTGGAGTTGAACATTTGGTCCCCGAGGGAGGCTGGCATCAGGGAAGGCTGCTCTGTGGGTGCAGAGTGGGAGCTGTTGATCACAGCTAAGCATTAGTGAATGTCAGTGGAACACATTTTGGGTCTCAGCTCTAGTCCTGGCCTTGAGCTCTCAGTGCTGCCCTGGTCTGTTCCAAAGGAGCTGATGGTACCCAAAAGCCCTGCTCTCAGCTTCTTTACCCACCAGGACACAAAAACATCCACACAGTCATCCTCCAACAGGGCTGCCTCAGTGGGCAAGCGAGGCAGCCTGTCCTCTCCCTCTATCCTGCATCAGTGACAGTGAGTCATCTTCTTCCAAGGAGCCCACGATACACTTGGCTCAAATTTCAGGGGCAACCTCTACAGCCTGAAAGGGGGACCCTGCTTCTCTTTTCTTCTTCCCTGTCCTCTCTCTTCTCTTTATTAGCACCCATTTATTGTGTCAGATTTTCCATTAATTTTTTTTTTTTTTCAGGACCGGGTATTGAACTCAGGTCCTTGCACTTGCCAGGCAAGTGCTTATTCTACCAAGCTATTTCCCTGGCCCCTACTCCATTAAATTTTAACTTCACAAAACCAGTAAATTTTAGGTATGTCTCAAATACTGATTTTTCCTTCTGAAATCTGATACCCCTCCCCTGTTCCCCCTTGCCCCCTTCTGTAGCCCCCTTCACTCTCCAGCTCAAGAGGGAGGAAGCCCTGTCCTCTTCTGCAAGTCACTACAGGAAACAGGATGGAGAGATTGGAGGGACTTGTGGGGCTTTTGGTGTACCCCAGGGACCACAGTGAGGATGAGGAAAAGAAAAAAAAAGAGAATGAAGAAAAGATAGATAAGAGACAATAGCTGGGTCAGGTGGAGGGCCTCTTTTTCCTGTTAGTAGGGGAAGGACCTTCACTGAATGGTAGAGTGGTTTCTTTATACCCTTGAGAGGTTGATATTAATTTAAGCCCCTCTACCCAGCAATCAGTTAACAAGCTGCAAGAACTTGTTTACATGCTTCGAGGAGCTCCTGTGCTCTTGGCCTGGCTTTGTCCTGCGCACATAATTACACTCTAGCTTCAGCTGCTCCCAACAAGAGACAGGGTGAGCATCTTTGCTTCAGTCCTATTTCTGCAACCCACAGGCTGTAGAAAACAAGGCCAGTGCCCTTCTGTAAAATCAAGGTAAGTCAAACCCTGGTCCCGCAAAATAAATAAATAAATAAATAAATAAAAAAATAAAATCAAGGTAAGATCCTGTGCTCATTAAAAAAAAAAAAAAAAAGACTGCGCACTTGAGAAAGTCCTTACTGCTGCTTAATGCTTGCCTGATGTGCCTCAGAGTCAGATTTCATAATCTTCCCAAGGGCAGGTTCATAGTCAGCTAGCCAAGCCTCCACCTGATCCCAAAGTGCCTCTCATGACACCAGTGGAAGTCTTTGGTTCCCATCCACCCCCATTCTCTGGTATAATCTGGCTCCTTTTGTCAAAAGTTGTATTAGGATCTGCTGTTCAAGCTAAGATCTCAGTGTCCCCAGACTGGAGCAGGAAGTTGAGGAGAAAAAAAAATCTCTGAATCCCTGTCCTCTCTCCTAGTCATCGAGCATCGTGGTGAGTGTGAGGCAGTCATGCTTCTATGTGGGTGGTGAACAGGATGCTGGCTAGAGGACAGGCCTGCCTGGCTCTGTTGGGAGTCTCCGTGGACAAACTGCTTAAGCATTGTTTCCCACTTGACCTATAAAGAGGGATTGGAGAGGAAGACACCAGGACATGTGTACTGGAAGATGTAGGCCAAAAAAAAAAAAAAAAAAAAAAAAAAAAAAAAAAAAAAAAAAAAA
>PVKN010011033.1:0-22050 GCA_004027915.1 Capromys pilorides
AACCCAGGTTTTTACAAAATAGGCACTAATAAAATGTTTATGAAAAAGTCATTTAAATTAGTTCATCTCAAAATTAAAACAACATATTATATTCTCACTAGACTGCAACTACAATAGTCAAGTTTGGGCAACAGTCAAGTTTGCCTTGTTAAGGCTTTAATTGCAGAACCTAACAGACTGACTACTCGACAGAAGATACTCAGCAAACACAGGTCATGAAATAAATGAATAGTTATCATATGACATAATAATTCAATAAAGAGTTAAGTTTTAAGTTCAGATCTATACACAACACATACTGAAGTATTTTTGGGGCCAAATAAAATATAGTGAAACATTATTATTAAATGAGTAGATGCTAGAAGAATGAAAAAAGAATGAGAGAAAAAATGTAAAAGTGAAAAGAGAGGGAAATATCACTTGCATTTGTTCAGAGCACCTTAAAGGCTCTCATCCTTAAACTGTTAAGACATTCTTCTTCATCTCTAAGGAGATCATTTGCTCTGTGCATTATTAACACTCTCTTCCCCTACTCCTATTAGGTCAGTAACTTAAATGAAATCTCATCTGGTGGTATTCTCATCTTTGTGGGACCTGCAGTAACATCAACAACTCATAGAATCTGAGAGCTGAAAGGAAACCTGTGAACCCATGCAGTTCAATTCCTTGATACCTAGAACAGGAATTTCTCAGTGAGTCTCAGCACCCATGCAGCAGAGAGAAAACCTGAGCCTCCATTCTGCACAGCTCCGAAGCCTTACCTACTCATAGTATTCATTAGTTTGCACTGACCATAATTTTAATCATTCATTAGGAATCCAAGATTTCTCAAACCACTTCTTTGTTTGAACTCTCCCTCATTTCCATTCTAACTACAACATTTTATCAGCATTCCTCACAAAATTCCTGAACTAAGTTCCACTGCAACACTAGAACATGTGTCAGATAGGTAGAAACAGATCTTAGTGAAGATCCAGCTTTTTGGTTTCTAACTTTCCACTCATGCATTAGGTTATTCCCTCCTACCCTAGCATTCTTTTGTCACAGGCAAAATTTAATGGACAATTTTATTAAACTGTTTAAATGATGAAAGTGGGCCCCTATAAATCCAGGGGCTCATGAGAAGGACCAAATGTTTGGGAGAATGATTTATTTGCAGGAAAATGGATGGAACCGGAAATTATAAGATCATCATAACATAATATTTTACTCTTTTGTCTCTTATTCTTTCCATAGATGCTCAATTGCACAACAGATGCTCAGAGGGAGCTTTTTTTTAAAGGTATCAATGAAGAACGTATACAAGGAAATGAAGTTAGGAAAGTCTACATATGAAACACTGCCTTCCAAGATTTCCCTTCTCAACTAATATTAGGGGGCAAGTTGGATGTTTTCCACTGGGGTACAGAAAAAACACACTAAGTTATACATCACTATTCAACTTTCTTAACCTGAAAAGGCTCATGAGCAGACAACTGGAAATCTATAGAGAAAAGTGTGCTTCAAGTAGCTACTGAAGAGAATGAGAAAAGAGGAAAATACTTTGCATACATAAATCTATTCTTTTTTTTAAGTGAACCAAAATTTTTATTCATTCATTTTTTGCATTTGAAATATTCTTCAATGACATCCTTGGCCTGTGACTCTTTGCCACGGTCCTTAACCACCACACAACTACGGGGCTTTCCCTCACGGTCAGTTTTACAGAAGCCTACCCATGCCCTGTGTTTCTTGTTGTCGTCAACCTTAGTTAGGTTGATTTGGTGCTCAGCACCAAGGGCCTCCACTAACTTCACATACATAGGCTCGTCTCAGTTGGATGCAAGCACACAAAGTTAGGCTTGGTGCTTATCTAAGGCTTTGGCAGCTTCACGAATTCCACACACCAGGCCATCATGGATGAGGGCAGTCTTCGGCACCTCTTGTAAAGTAGTATTGATGTCCATTACACCTCCAGCAGCAATGCCCTTCCTCAGCCATGGCAGCGGGTTAAGAGTAAAGCTGCATCTTGAACACACTCAAGCCTCTACCTCCACGCAACTCGGCAGGAGCAGGGAAAGCGCCATAAATCTATTCTTAATTCAAGTAAAAAAAAACAAATTTTGTTTTGCTCTGTTTAGTTTTAACATTCCCATCAGTCTCCAGGGAATAGGAGTGACCTGGTCTGTGGCTGCAGCCCATTACCCATCACCAGGACACAAAAGCAAGGCTCAGGTCCTCACCCAGAGCCATGCCTGGTGCCAAGGACTGTTGATTTTACCAGTGGATGAGATACAAACTTCCCTAGATATCTGCATCTGCCTCTCAGCATGTCATACATAATGAGCCAGCTATATAAAATTCTCACAACTGTTTGACTGAAATTAATAAGATTTGTTATCTGAAAGCAAAAAAGGACTAATTCACACCATAAAGTATGACTTATAAAAATGATATAAAATTCAATTGGTGTTGAGTTTCTAATGAAAGTGATACTCCTGGTTTACCTGATGAAATGTTCTTTCAGAAGTTCAGAAACTGAACCACAAATTCATAGCTTCCAGCCTCTGCCACTTCACCATTATTAACATGTCTTAGGGCCAAACTTCGCTCTCCTTCATGTCATAAAATTGCACGGGATTAAAATATATGCCTGAATCTCATACCCTAAAGCCTCCACAACAATCAACAAATATAAAATAGCAAAATTACAGAATGCTGAACAGATCACCTCCCTGCTAGAATAAATTTGCTGCATCCTATAAATTTCATAATATGAGGAATATTCATAAAACCATTGAAGAGTCCTCAAGTACAGGGTGCTATAGGACTGCAAATTACAGTCACGAGATATGATATGAGCTGGAATTCTTGAAATTAACCTTCATTCTTTTACCTAACATTTGACATTTCCCTGTAAAGCCTCCAATTTTAATCTTATATTTATCAAAAGTAATGAAACTGAAATGAGTCACAGGCACCCATGACTCACTTCATTATCATTATATAATATTTCAGGTATTCATGGTACAAAGAACTACCACTTAGCTTTTGAATGGATAAGCATGCATGTTTTTTCATGCCTGCTAATTTTAACAGATTTTAATATATCCACCCCTGCCCCAGCCTAATCTTTATTTTATTGTTTTTTTTATCTTCTTCATGTCCAGTAAATAATTTCTTAGCCTATACAACAGGCATATATTAACAGTCTTTCCAGCCAGGCTGGCTCCCCAGGGGCTGCCTCCCTCCCAGCCCCTGGGTGGCTCCTCACAGCCTGTTTCTACCTGAATTCTAGTTGGATACCTTTGTATTTCCCCAGATCCTTTGGGGACAGGGATCTGTGGAACTGGGCTGCTGCATGGGGCACCAGCACTCATGTGTTTCCACTGCTCTGCACTCAACCCTGCTGAGACTCAGCTTTCTTGTGGCAAAAAGTATCAGTAAGAAAATGCAAAACGTGTTTTAAGGGAGACACAGATTAAGTCTTCAAAATGTCTTTAGTTTTTTGCTAAGAAGGAGTAAGCATCTCAAGATCATATCAAGATCCACTTATTAAATAAAATAAAAAATTGTATGCAAAATTTATTCCTTTTTTTGTATTTTAGGGAAGGGTCTACAAGGTGTTCAGGGTCTCACTACTAGATTGAATTTGTAGTGATCTGTCTGTTTATAGCCTCCCAAGATCTGGGATTACAATCATGTGCCACCATGCCCAGTTTCAATTACAATCTCAGTGCACCCCAGGGACAGGGCTGGCATGGCAGACCCAGGGATCGAACCTCAAGCCCCTGTGCCTGCTTGCAGGCACTTTAATCCACCAAGCTATTTGGCCAGCCTACAAGTTTATTCCTTTGGTGAGGTATATGTAGTGGTTGTTGGTTGTCATGGTGCCTCTCAACTTTCATAAAGCACAGCTCTAAAATAATTTTCTACTATTATTTTTTCTGAGGAGAAAAATAAGACTTCTCTAGTAGAGATATCTTCTCTACACAATTGATTTAATCTTCAAAGCAATTCATTTTTAGGTGGTAGCCAAACTTTGCACCAATAATTTCATACATAGACTCAGCATTTAGAGAAAGCCCTTTGCACCTGAGCTGAAATTGTGGCCGAATAAGGGCACCATGCTACAGTCAGCAGGGTGGGAAAGAGGAGGAAAGATTCAAGGTGCAAATCTTATTTCATAGTAGTTTTATCTCTGGTAGTCTGAGACTGAAGGGTCATGTATTTGAATCCAGCCTGTGAAATTCAGTGACTTAGCAAGATTCTGTCTCAAAAAAAAAAAAAAGAAAAGAAAAAGCGTTGGGGTATTATTCAGTGTGAAGGCCCTAGTTCAATTCCTAGTACAATGACAATAATAATGAGTAGACAATAATGAAATGATATAGCACAAGAACTTTGTTTACTTCTTCAAGGTTTCAAAACTGATGCCTATCTCTATAAGGAGTAGGGTCCTTCCATCATTAAGGCCAACCTGTTAGCTATAATGATCCAAGGGCAGAAAATATCCCTTGGAGAGAAGAAGACATGCTAAAAGCCCACCTCTGATTGCAAAGAGCAATATGAAAAGGAAAAATAAATGGGCAAGGTGAATTAGTTTGGTGATAGCACATGAACTCATCATACTTGGACTGAGATAGGAGGATGTTATCATGTCATCTAAGTAAGTACAAGACAATTTTAAAATCATTGAAGTTATTGTTACCCTCTACAACATGGGAACAAGTGAAAGCTAATTGGAAAAAAAAAAATTCCAGGTAGGTTGCAAAACCCATAGCACAAGCTTCTAGTAGCATGGTATTGGCACAAGGAGGTAATCTTTTTTTCTTTCTTCTTGGCCTATAACTTCCCATATTAAAGAAGAGTTTTTGCAGTTTGTTCTTCAGCATAAATATTCTGTTATAAGCAAGTTACTAAAATTGGATCTCAGCTTCAAATATCAGTATCACATTTTTTAACCTTTCAACTAAAGTTTACTTTAGTATGACTGGAAAATTCTGGAAAGTCAAGGAAGTTTGCCAATCATAAATTAAAATAACATCTGAAGGGCCAAAATATAGCCCCATGGTACATAAGCCTACAAAGGATCTAATGTCATAAAGCTTACAAGTGGCAAAGTTTGGTGACAGTAACTTTCCTTTGGTGAAACTATCAACTGAAATAGCCTGTGAGACATCTTGCTACACCCCTAGATCTCTCATCAGACTTGAGGATTGAGTTTTAAAACTAAAACTTAAATTCTGAAATTTCCCCTTCCACAGCTGGCCCCTCAGAATGCATACACCTCCTCCTGGAATGTCGCGGTCATCACAACTGAAAGCCTCTTAGTGGCCACACTTTCCCTTGCTACAGGGAAACACACAGACCCCCATCCAGCAGCCAGTGCACTCCCTCTGCAGCAATTAGACGGGCAGCCTTAAAACAGCTGTTCCCAAGTTGACTAATGGCTGGAAACACCAATCCCTTTCATGTCCTAGAGCCAGGTCACACCAGCCCTTTTGTGTACCTCAGTCAGGGTGTCCTGCCAAACCAGGGACTCTGTTCCCTTTTCCAATCCACTCATCAGTCAACTGTGCCAAGATTTTTTTTTCAGGTATGCATCTGAGACACAAGAAGAGAGGCTTTTTTTGAAAATTGCCCATGACTTGTTTTATGGCCTCTAGGAACTCATGAGAACTTCTGCCAAAGTAATCTCAAATTCAGAAGTAGAGAAGCATGAGTATTTCTGGTAGGTCTGAAGACCAACATCAAAATGCATCATGGTCTAAAACTCTCAGAACGTACTGTGATTTATAAGAAAATGCTCAGAAATGAGCCTACCAGAGGAAAGGGATTTTTATGTTTGTTAATAAAGGTGAAAAGATATCACAGTTAGCTTCTCATTGCTCAGGAAAGTCCCCTTCAGTGCCTACTATCCTGGAAAATTAATTCAAGTTGCCCAGGATACCCTGGAACTTAAAATACTCCTAAACTTTCTGGAAAACTGGTATTATAGTAGGCATGTGTCACCACACCTACCAAAACCAGCAGTTTTTCTAAAAGATCTCTGGAACATCTTTCTAAAAAGATATTCCAAAAGATCTGATAAAACATCTACTTAAATGTTCTAGCAATATTTACTACATAAAGATATATGGAGAGTGAACTCATGTATTGTTTTGAAAAATAAGGAATGAACATATAAAGTCTGGAAACCAAAAGTGAATTTATTATCCTCATGTCCTACCCTTGAGTTAGTCAAAGTAGAGGCACTGGGGCTTAGCTCAGTGGTAAAATATGTGCTTGACAAATGAGTTACTGAGTTCAATCCCCTGCACAGAAGAATCTGCTGTAAGATTTTTACCAAAAAAAAAAAAAAAAAAGTGTAGAAAGAAAATGAGGCTGGGGGCGGGCCATGCATGCCAGACTTTTCCAGAAGACTCAGAAAGAGCCTCTCTGCCACGCTGAACCGGATATCTGCACCTCACGTTAGTTTTCCCTTCTTGTTCCACTGGGGCAGCAATGGCCGCTGCGAAAACCCTGAACCCCAAAGCTGAGAAGGCACGTGTGCAGGCAGTGCTGGCAGTCAGCATCAGGGTGGCCAGGGGGCTGCAGGACGTGTTGAGGACCAACTTGGGGCCTAAAGGCACCATGAAGATGCTGGTTTCCGGTGCCGGAGACAGAAACCAGCTTACTAAAGATGGTAATGTGCTGCCTCACAAAACGCAAATTCAACACTCTACAGCCTCTTTAATAGCAAAAGTAGCGACAGCCCAGGATGATATAACTGGTGATGATACTACTTCAACATCCTGATTATTGGAGAGCTGCTGAAACAGGCAGATCTCTACATTTCTGAGGGTCTTCATCCCCAAATAATTACCAAAGGTTTTAAACCTGCAAAGGAAAAGGCCGTGCAGTTTTTAGAACAAGTCAAAATAAGCAGAGAGATGGCCAGGGAAATACAGAAGTGGCCAGAACATCTCTGTGTACTAAAGTTCACGTGGAACTTGCAGATGTCCTAACAGAGACTGTGGTGGATTCCATTTTGGCCATTAGAAGAAAAGATGAACCTATTGACCTGTTCATGGATGATATCATGGAGATCAAACATAAATTGGAAACTGATACAAGCTTAATCAGGGGACTAGTTTTGTAACATGGGTCATGGCACCCTGATATGAAAAAATAGTAGAAAACGCTTACATCCTCACATGCAGTGTCTCCTTGGAATACAAGAAAACAGAAGTGAATCTGGCTTTTTCTATAAGAGTACAGAAGAGAGAGAAAAGCTAGTAAAAGCTGAAGGGAAATTCATTGAAGATAGAGTTAGAAAAAAATAGAACTGAAAAAGAAGGTCTGTGGTGATTCAGATAGAGGATTTGTTGTTATTAATCAAAAGGGAATTGATCCCTTCTCCTTGGATGCTCTTGCAAAAGAAGGAATCATAGCTCTGTGTTGGACTAAGAAGAGAAACATGGAGAGGCTGACTCTTGCTTGTGGTGGGGTAGCTCTCAATTCTTTTTTTTTTTTTTTTTTTTTTTTTCAGAACCAGGGATTGAACTCAGGCCCTTGTGCTTGTCAGGGGAGGGCATATTCTACTGAGCTATCTCCCCAGCCTCTGTCTTTTTTTTTTTTTTTTTCCTCTCAGTTCTTTAGATGAGCTAACTCCTGACTGGGACATGCAGGACTGGTTTATGAATAACTTTGGGAGAAGAGAAATTCACCTTTATTGAGAAATGAAACAATCCCTGCTCTGTCACATTATTGATCAAAGGACCAAATAAGCACACATCCTCACTCAAATCAAGGATGCAGTAAGAGATGGCTTGAGGGCTGTCAAATATGGTACTGATGATTGCTGTGTGGCTCCAGGCACTGGTGCAGTAGAAGTGGCAATGGCAGAAGCACTGATGAAACACAAAGCCAGTGTGAAGGGTCAGGCCCAGTTCAGAGTCCAGGCATTTGCCAGTGCCTTGCTCATTATTCCCAAGGTCCTTGCTCAAAACTCTGTCTTTGATCTTCAGGAAACATTAGTTAAAATTCAAGCGGAATGTGCCCAGTCAGGTCAACTTGTGAGTATGGACTTGAATACAGGTGAGCCAAGGAGAGCAGCAGAAGCAGGTGTGTGGGATAACTACTGTGTGAAGAAACAGCTGCTTCACTCCTGCACTGTGATTACCTCCAAAATTCTGGTCGATAAGATCATGTGGGCTGGAATGTATGCTGTGAAAGGCTGAGGGGAAGGTTCCTGTATCGTATGAATCCTGAAGACTACAGAACGATCCTGAGGAGTAGAGTTCTGGAATTTTTGTTCAAGTTTCAAAGGATTTTCAAAAGAATTTTCTTTGCCCATATGAATAAAGAAAACACTTGGCAACTGTTCAAATTATGATGTTGTGGAATTCTAAATACAGTATTTTGTAGTTGCACTGAGTGTACACACGTAAAGCAGGTCCTTTGTAATCACCCAGAGAAGAGGTGGCTTTGCTATAGCTACATTAACATAAAGTTAATAATTGTTTATTAAATATTCCTTGAAAAACAGTTTTAATGGTTTAATAATTCCCTCTGGATGTGTTTAAGCAACAGTTCCCTGTTAAACATTTGAATAATTTAAAAATGTGGATGCACCCATCACCTTAGTGTAAATTTCTAAGTAAAATCATTTCTCATGCTTTTGAAATACCTTTGCGAACATGCTCCCTCAGAAAAGTTATGTTGGGTCAGCAGGATAGCTCAGCAGTCTAAAGTGCCTACTTAGGCAAGTTCAGGGACCATGGTTCAATCCCTGGCACTGTATACCACACCAGCCCTGACCCTAGGGCGGGCAGGCTGAGCCGGTAACAAAAATGTGGGCTGGGGAGGTAGTGCAGTGGTCTAAGCACCAGCCTGGAAAACGCAAGGACCCCTGGTTTGATTCTCAGTACCACATAGTGTGCTGCAGTCGAAATTTCAACCACCAAAATTAGGCGTGGTAGCCCAGCCTGTAATCCCAGCACTGGGAGGTTGAGACAGAGGATCACTTGAGTTTGAGCTACATAGGGAGACCCTGTACTAAATAAAAGATTAAAATAATAAAGTGATTTGGTTTAAAGAACAGCATGTGGTGGATGCCTGTAATCCCACCACTCAGGAGGCTGAGGCAAGTGGAGTGCTGAGTTTGAGCCAGCCTGGGCTACCTAACAGTTAAAGACCAGCCTGCATTACATACTGAGACCTTGCCTCAGTAACACGCAAAAGTTATGTTCTAGTGGCAAGAGAGAGGGCACTGATAAGAGACAAGTTGAGAAAGCTGCCAAGTATAAAGTGGCAAAAATAGAGGCAAAAGCTTTGTGTGGTGATTGAGGTAGCAGGATCATCACAAATTTGAAGCCAGTGTGAGCAAATACCAATACCTTGCCTCAATACTAAACAGAAAAAAAATGGCCAAAGACTAAGGATGAGTGGGCTGGGGAGATAGCTCAGATGGGTATCACTACAAGTCTGAGACCCTGTATCAAATAAATAAGAGATTAAAAAAAATTAAGGATGTCAGGCCAGTCGTGGTGGCACATGCTTGTAATCGAGGAGGCTGAGGCAGGAGGATTGTGAGTTGCAAACCAGCCTGGGCTACAAAAGGCTATCCTGAATTGCACAGTGAAATCATCTTAAAAAGAGAAAAAAAAAAGGACTAAGGACAGGTTAGCAGGTTAAAAAAAATTTTAGAGTGCTTAGTTTGAAACAATGCTTTTATAAAACACCCAACTCTACTATTTTTTCAAGTTAGCATTTTGTTTTCTTTCCATGAAATTATCTTCATGCAGTCAATAGCTGCAGTCCTTGAGTAAAGTTTCATGGTGTATGCTTTGTATTTTGAGGGCCTAGATGTATCTTACAGTGAATGCAATAAAGGATGAAATAAAAAAAAAAAAAGAAAGAAAATGAGATTGTATCGGCAGTTAAAGTTTCCTAGACAATTTTAATTTTAGTCTCTACTTTAATATAAAACATCTCCCATTTGTTCATATATTAATAATTTGTACTATTAATTTGGATATAAACCAGTATTTCCACAAATTAAATCATAACCTTAGAAGGTGACAGCCTAGCTTATTTTGTATGTTCAAAAGATCTCTTGTTTGTGCTTCTCCTTAGGCATGTGTAAAAACCAGTGCATGACCTACTTTCTATCCAGGGAGTTCAGCATCTCTGTCTAAGCTGCTTGCTTTTCACATTGTTGGCCTTTTCCATTCCTGCCTGGCTCCACACCTCTTTTAGGTTATGTGTCCCAGATACTACTTCTACTGTGTCATCCTCTGTTCAATCAATCCCTGGCTGCACAGTTTGGCTCTCAGTAACCTGATGAGTCTGCCGCTTCAGACTGACTTCCTCCTTTCCCAACATCTTCATTCTATTCAAACCAATATCCTTACTGCCTTTCACAGAAGTCAAGTCTTCACTCACATATTCACTCAGTGATCATTTACTAAGCGCCAGCTTGGTGTCAAGCCTGGTGGCCATTCCTGATCTTCTTTAGACTCATACCTTGTCTATTTTTTAACACCTCACTACTCCTAATGGCCAGGCTCCCTCATCCGCAGGACCCCTAATCAGCAGTTCAAATTCTGGACTCTCCAAACAAGTTTGAAAGTTCTTGTTTAAATTAAGCTGAATATTGTTTCTATTATAAGGATTTGCAGAGCCTTTTGATAAACCTTGTTAGAAGGTTATGGAGGATCAGCATTTCACAAACTTACTTGGGCATGAAAGTTTTATATCATAACTACAGATATCTGAGATAAGTTTTGTTTGAGGAGATGTTGGTAGCTACTCAAAACTGGTAGCGCATGATTTACCACTTAATGACATGCCAATGAGATGCTATTAGCCTGTTATTCCTCTCTCCTTTCTATAGTCTGTACATTGTGGTCCTCTCTACACATTTCAGTTCTTTTCAAATGTTCATAATAGTGAGTCCCTCTCTTATGACTAAAATCAAAGGCCTACATCCGTGAGTACTTGTTACCTTTTTGTGAAATATTTTTAAATGCACTAAGTTACCATCTTGCCTTAGTAAACAGATCAGTGAAAGAATTTTTGACTGGATCTTTGAATGAAAGTGTGAGAAATAACAAAAGGACAATGGCACCACTTTTGAAAATGATTCCAAAGCAGACCACCCCCTTACAAAGAGAGAACCTCACAGTTCTGATGGCATTTTCCAGCAGCATGGTGTTAGGACTCAAGTGAGTACTCACTACCCAAGCCCCTACAAGTAATAAAATAAAACACTCAATTAGCTATCTCACCCCCAGAACACTCCTAAGAAGTCTTTGTGCTTGATTCTAATTTGTTTTGTTAGTAATTTGGCTCTTCTGAATAGAAAACAATTACTGTTGATTATGGTTGTAATTTGGATTTGAATTAACTTAGGTTTTTACTCTAGCAAATGAGAGGGATGACTAGCAGTAGTAACAACAGGATACTCCCAGTGCTCTTCTGCGTGCAAGATGCAGGCCAGCAACGGTCAGATGGACCCAGAGACACAGACCACAAATAGAGGACCCCTTTAAGGGGGAGGTGGACACAAACTGCGCAAAACTGCTGCAGTAAATCTCCCCTACTAATGGGTTAACACCTGTAAAATAAGTTCATCTCAGAATACAAGGGCTTCTATGTTAACAGTCTAATTTCTTAGACTTCAAAAGCCCATTTGAGGAAAACATAACTATGATTCTAAAACTCCAGAAAAGATGAACATTGAAAGTCTCTATTTCATTATTCTAATGAATTTTATTTATATTAATAGTCTGCTTCCACAGTATATAATGGAAAATGATAAAAAAAAATTATATTTCCATAGTTTTTCAACTATCTGCTTTTAAAAGTATGACTATTACATCTAGTCCAAGCTTTTTTTTTTTTTTTTTTCCGGTACCAGGGATTGAACTTAGGACCCTGCACTTAACAAAGCAAGCACTTATCTACTGAGCTATTTCCCCAGTCCCTGGTCCAAGCTTTAATGAGTGAAAAGTACATCATTTTATTAAATATGGATGTTGACTTCTTTAAGTCTCAGTTTTCCTGTCTGTAAAGTAGAGTTCATAATAAAGCCCACCTCTCAATGTTGTCATGAGTATTCAAAAAATAATGTACTGTGCTTGGGAGGTTGAAAACAGGAGGAGCACTACAAGTCTAATCTGTGTGAGATCCTGTAGACCCTGTACTAAATACAAAAAATAAAAAATAATAATAATAATGCATTAAAACTAGACACAGGAGCCACAGAGATAGCTCAGCAATCTAAGTGCCTTCCTAGGCAAGTGCAAGGACTCAGGTTCAATCCCTGATACCTCATGCTGTGCTCACCCCTCTCAGGCACACTGAGCCAGCCACTAAGACTAGGCATGGTGGTGCATATGTGTAATTCCAGTTCTGGAAAGGCTGAAACAGGAGAATCACTACAAGTCTGAGCTGCGTAGTAAGACCCTGTAACAAATACATAAAATTAAAAATTAAAAAAAGAAAAACTACACACATCATTATCATTGCTAGTTTATTGTTTTAGTAGTTTCTCTCTTTCAACCACTAACTATGCACCTCCCCAATTCACATCATCTAAGGCAGCTTAGTGGGTAAAGAACTAAGTGGAAACAAGAAGAAATCAGAGTAAAAGCCCAATTTTTGACAAACAGAATGCCAGAAGAATTAAGGGATGAATGGAAGAGATGTTTCTTGTCTGTAGGCAAGAGGCACAAACTATACTCCCAACATCAACAACCAGCCATGTGAGCAGGTAAAGAAACCAGCAGAGTAGGTGACTTCTCTGGCTCCCTCCAATTCAGAGTCAGGGCACCTGACTGCATTCTGCAAACTCAAGTGTGAAAGGAAGGATTACAAAAACAATGTTATTGTTTTTCTAAAAAGTTTATCACTATTCAAGAATGAAGTATAACTCACAGAGCTTAAAAGTACAACTTTAACTCATCAGCTTAGATAAATGCTTGGCAGTACAGTTTGAGATGTCAGGAAGTAGTGTTTTGCGAAAATGTTAATTTTAAGCATTTGATACATTTTGAGTTAATATTTTGTTAGTTATGCATTTTAAACTGCATGTTTGAATTTGTTTATGAAAGAAAAAATTCCATTTACAAGGAATTAAGGGACACAATTAGAAATTTCATATAGATTTTGCATATACAGGATAAATAACCAATTTATCTACATTTTTCTTCTTTTTTTAATATCTTGGTTTTAACTTATCTAAGCAGGCTTCCTTTTGGATTTATAAACTTCAGAAACAAAGGATAAATTATCTTCAAAATTGCTCACTCTTACTCTAAGTCCCTAGTATAATTTCTTTGTTATAACATAATAAATATTAACGAAAAGATGCTCTTAAAGCAAACACTTCTTTTGGACTGGGTTGAACATAACCTAAAAAAATTTTAAACATCAACTATGCTACTGTAGATGATGAGGAAGTAAGACTCTTAAGAGTTCCCTTCCATGATTTACAGCAACTTGAGCAACATGTATAATGTATGCAAAAAATAAAATGGAGCTCACAAACATTCCATTCCCTTTAACAAAAAGCACCCTAGAGATGACTTTTCTCTTATTCATATGCAGAAGAGATCATCTTATTAATATCAAAGGTTTCTATTTCTAGAAAAGTGATTATATAAATCACTAAACTTATTGGTGAGCTTTGTTAGCTAAACAACTAGATAATCTGTTCTCCCTCAGTTGTTTGACCCAAGGTTCCTTGGTGGCCTAAGAATAGAGGAGAAATCATTCTTTACAAATTCTTTGGGACTAAGAAATATTTTTAAGGTCACATAAATCACATAAAAACCATGTTTCTTGAGGTTAGATCGTAAGGACTGGTTTCGTTATTTATTATGTTAGAAAACTTGGAGACTGGGCATGGTGGTGCATGCCTATAATCCCAGCTCTTGGGAGGCTGTAAAAAGGCCGATCACTATGAGTCTATCTAGTAGTGAGACCCTAAACACCCTATAGACCCTGCCCTAAAAATACAACAGGAAAAAAAATTGTAATCTTTCTCATGTATCATTGCCTACAAAGAAACTTTTAAAAGAACATTAAATGACAATCCTAAATGTTGGAAATATCACAAGTCAGGAGAAACTTTAGCTAGATCATCCATAGAGAAAAAATTCTATTCCTTTAAATGACAATAAATCCAATCTACCTGCTCAGTCAGTCAAGACAATCCCTTCAGAATTTTTAAAAGAGGTTAAGAGCATGTGTTCTCTCAGACAAAATACTTATATTCATTTTTCAAGAGTCTGAGACCGCTGACTGGCTCAGGCTGGCTCCCCAAGGACACAAGAATTAAGAAACTCTGTGACCAGTGGCTCCTCTGTGTTAATGGACTAAAAAGGGAATACAATTCTGTGAGTTCAAGTATGGTAAATGATGAATGGCAAGAAAAAAAAAAAAACTAGCATAGCTTCTTACCATGTAAATTCCTCCCTTTAAATAAAGGAGGTTTTGTTTGCCAAAAGGCTTACAGTCAATCACAAAAAGGGTTTCTGCAATGATCAGTGAAAAACACTAAAACATTCATACTCATGTTATTGCTTAAGCAGGCTTCTCTGCTTCTCAGTTTTGTCAACCTTAGTATGCCAAAGCATGTTAGTTTATAAAACATAAATAGAGAAAAATCCCAAGGAAATTCTATTTCGTGTTCCTCATACTAAAGTTTTCCCAGAACCTGCTTTCTTGCTAGCAGTGTGAGATACAACACTGTATGAAAAAATATATATATTTAAGACATATCACAATCTTTGTTATATGAGAAGTTTCCCTTCTGGAAAAGAAATATAAAAAAAGATTTTTTTAAAAATCTTCATTGATACACACTATTCCCATCCCCATCAGAAATTACCATTTTGGCTCAAATCTATGGAACTAGAAACCTAATATATAAAAAGGTCATTTTGATGCTAGAATTTTTTTTTCAGAGTCAGAAGCCTCAAAATGTAACTCCTCTTTTCAAACACAGTTGGCTGACTGTTGGTCTCACCAACCTGCAAGATTTATAACTGATCTATTATGGCTGCATCTAGATGTCCCCCCAAAGCCTCACACAGTCATAGATGGAGCTTTTCGGAGGCGGCTGGATCAAGGATGATGCTGGGATCAAGGATAAGGTGCTGGGATTGATTCATGCACAACGCTAGGATTAAGGGTACTCCACCCTGGGTGTGACTGCTATTTGTTCTAAGGAGAGCAGTCTGAGCATAATACAAGTAATAGAAAGAGACTCACTTGCCACTTGCCACTTGCTGCTTGCTGCCTTTCTGCCTTTCCCCTGCCATGAACTGTTTCTCCTCTGCAAAGCCTCTCTGCCATGCCATGCCCTGGAGCCAGCCAGCCATAAACTGAAACTTCCACAAACTGTGAGCTATTATACACTTTTCTCCTTTAACTTTAGGTGTTTGTATTTTGTCTCAACAAAGAGAAAAGTAACTAAGACACTATCATTCATTCATTCAACACTTATTGAATGGCTACTTCAAAGCCCAGTGTCACTGTAATTACTTGGGGAAGGGGAGGGAGGGAGGGTTTGTAAATTCTGCTCCAAAAGACAAAGTCTACGAAGCCTTGGACAAATTTCTTAAACTCTCAAGTTTAAGTTTCTATAAAACACTGGCAACCACATTTTAGAGACAACACTAGAGGAACATCATCTTCCTTATTCAGATACCTCATGAGGATGCAAGTGTATATGTCAACCTCAGTGGCAGAATACTGTCTTAGCTTGGGTTCTCCAGAAAATTATGCAACTTGACACAACACTCTTAAGTGAAATAAATCAGATTAACATGGGTAAATATTACATTGTCTCCCTGGTGTGAGAAACTGATAAAGTAAATAAGGACCAAAATGTACAACAGATATTGTGAAATGGGAAGAAACTGTTCAAAAGGATAGGAGAACTAGGATGAGAGATGGAGGAAAGAGAGAAATGAAAAGGGGAAAAAACAATTTTATAAAGAAAATAAAATGGAAAGAAAGCTTTGTAAATAGGGAGGGGAAGATGGGTTGAAGGGAGGAAAGAGGATTGGGAAAAATAGAGAAATCAAAATGTATCATATACAGGTACAAGTTCCCTATGATGAATATGATCATTGTGTATAACTAAAATGTACCAATAAGCTTAATTATATATTAAAATATACACAGATATAGATGTAGGTAAATGAAAAGCAATTTATTAGTAAATTAACACGTGCTGGGAAGTACCATGACAAGCCATCTGCAAAAGCTGGAGACCCTGAGATGACAGAAATATGACTCAGTCCAAGTTAAAAAGTCTCATAACCAGGTTAGTTGAAAGCTGCTACTCTAATAAATGGAGTCCAGCGAAAAGAGGGCGAGAGTTCTGTCGTCTCACGGTCAGAAGGGTTCCAGATGAAAGGGAGAAATATCACAGATGGAATTCAAGTATTTATAATGAGTGTTACTGAAGTGTGGAGAAATTAAAACACTTGTGCATTACTGTTAGGCTTGTAAAACAGCAAGGGTTGCTATAAAGAAAGTATAAGAGTTCCTCAAAACCGTAAATAACTGAATTACCATAAAATACATCAATTTCACCTCTGGAAATATACTCAAAGGAATTGAAATCAGGGATCTAATTACATACTTACACAGCTATGTTTATAGCAACATTATTCTACACAGCCAAAATGTAGAAGTAACTCATGTCACTGGCCAACGAAAGGATAAACAAATTATGGTATGTATGTGCAAAGACATACTACTCAGCTTTAAAAATACAAATCCTGATACTTTTACAATATAAATTTACCTTGAGGACATTATGATAAGTGAAATAAACAGAAAAACTTACGCAAATTCATGTATATGACGTAATTACATGCATCAAATTCATAGAGATGGAAAGGAGAATGATTTTTGCCAGGGTTGAGGGTGATGAGAACAGAGAGTTAGTGTTTCGCACATAGTGATGCTGCTTGGGAAGATGAAAAGGTTCTTCAGAAGCTAATGATGATTAGCTTCGAAGTCTTACTGGTCTTACTGGTCTTAATGCCACTAGACTGAGTACTTAAATCAAGATTAACGTGATACATTTTATATTAGATATATTTCACCACAATTAAAAAAAATATCTTTTTATGTCCATTGTCCTCTACCTGGGGATGAAAGAGAATTCTTAATGTAGAAGGATCCTGATATGTCTGTAAAGGTTGGAGAAGTTGTAAGGAAGAGAAAAGATGCCACCGAATGCAGTACATAAATATCTGAGAGTGTCAGGGATGGATGGGGCTCAGTATAAAATCACATAACTAGAAAGATAACTGGAAGTCAGATTAGGCTGACATGCAGCTGAACCTATTCCAAAGTGTTAAAATGCCAGGTGATACATTTGTTTACTGATCAGGGGAGCCCAAAATGATGTCATTGTCAGGACTGAGTAGACAAGACTGAGACACAGTCAGTGAAGGATAGAAAGTCAGTAAAGAGTCTATGGCCAGAGTTCAGATAGGGAAAAAAATTATTAATACAACAAGCAAAATAATTTCCATATGACCCAAGAATCCCTATTTTAGTTATATACTAAAGAAAACTGAAAGCATGTTTACATGAAAACTTGCAACCAGATGTTTATAGTGGTATTATTTATAACAGACAAAAAAAATTGAATGAATCCAAATGTGTATCAAGTGATGAATGAGTAAACAAAATGTGGTATATCCATACAATGAAATATTATTTGGCTGTTAAAAAAGAATGAGGTGCTGAAATTATTGTGAAATCAATAAAACTTGAAAATATGCATGCAAATGTCATTTAAAAAAACTTCTTCACAAAAATAATGGCAGAAAACTTCCAAACATGGATAAAGAATTTGACATACAAATAAGTGAGGTATATAGAACTCTAAATAGCCATAACTAAATTAAATCTATACCAGGGCATATAATAATCAAGATTCCAAAAATTTAGCAAAAGAAAAAATCAATTAGAAAAAAGAAATCATCTATAAAGGAAAACCCATTAGAATCACAGCAGATTTCTCAATACAAACCTTTAAGTCAAGAAGGACTTGGAGTAAAATACTTCAAACCCTAAAAGAAAACAATATCCAACACAGACTGATGTATCTTACAAAGTTATCTTTCAAAAATCAATGGAGAAATAAGATACTTCCATATTAAAGAACAACTACAGAATATCATGACCACCAATGCAGCTCTCCAAAATGCACTAAAGGATATTTTAGAAAAAAGATAATAAGGACCACAACTCCAAGAAAGCCAACAGAAAGAAGTCACTATGCTGGGCACATAATTAAAAAGAGGGGAAAGACAGGGTACTGACAACAGAAAAATAATATGGGAAAGAATAAACCAACACACATCACCTAAAAATTCCAATTGAAAATGGCCTCAAGTTACCAATCAAAAGAAACAGACTATAAGAATGGATCAATAATCAAGATCCAATAAAATTCTACATAGAAGAATACATTTAAAAAGTTAAAGGATGGAAATAATACTTCTTATGAAAGGAACTCAGAAAAAAAAAATGGAGTTTTTTTGAAATGTTGATTATTATATTCCTTGTTGTAGATTTAGTGTAGTTACGGCTACTTGGAGTTCTCTATGCCTCACTTATCTGTATCATGTGTCTATGTACTTGCATACATGAATCTCAAGCCAAGACTAATCAAGAGAGACAAAGTCAGTACATAGTTGTTAAGGTAAAATTCCAAGAAGAAGCAATAACAATTAAAATATATATGCACCAAATAATGGTGCAGCCAATTTACAAAAAATAAATATTAACAGAGACAAGAAAAGTCAAATAAGCACTAACACAATTATAATGGGGTACCTTAATACCTCATTGTCACAAACACAGAGATCAACTGGACAAAAAAATCAACAAAGAAATATCAGAACTAAACCAAACCAGTGAATAAATGAACTTAGTAGATGTCTATACATTGTTCCACATCACAACATTCCAATGCACATTCTTCTCAGTTGCATAAGGGACATTTTCCAAAATAGACCACATACTAGCACATAGAACATGCATAAGTAAATACAAAGGAACTGAAATTACCCCCATGCATATTATCTGACCATAATGCAATGAAATTAGAAGTCAACAGCAACAGAGACCACAAAAACTACATAAAAATTTGAAAAATAAATATCACCCCCTGAACAACCAATGTAACAGATGAAATAAAACAGTATCTATATTTAAATGACAATGCCAATTGAACATACTGGAACTTACAGAATGCAATAAAAAGCAGTCCTAAGAGGAAAATTTATAATGACGAATTCTCACATCAGGAAAACAGAAGAAGCTCAAATAAACAACCTAATGTTGAACCTCAAACTTATAGAAAAATAACAAATCAAGGGGCCAGCCAAATAGCTCAGTGGATTAACGCACCTACAAGCAGGCACAGGGGCCAGAGTTTCAATCCCCAGGCATGCCATGCCAGCTCTACACCTGGGGTATGCTGAGATGGCAATTGAGACTGGGCATGCTAGCATGCACCTGTAATCCCAGCTCTTGGGAGGCTGTAAGCAGGTGGAACACTACAAGTCCAATCTAGTAGTGAGACCTTGAACACCCCGTAGACCCTTCCCTAAAATACAAAAATAAAAGAAAATTAAACCCAAAGTTCGTATGACAGAGGAAATTATAAAAACCAGAAACTAGTACAATGCAGACTAAGAAAATAATATCAAAAAATCAATGAATTGAAGAGTCAGTTCTTCGAAAGATTAAATAAAATTGTTAAGTCCTTATCCATCCTTATAAAAATATGAAAGAAAAGATTCAAATTCAAGCAATTATGAATGAAAAGGATGATGTTACAACACACCTTTTGAAATCCAGATCATCAATACCTACTTCAAGAACCTGTACTCTAATAAGTTGCAAAACATAAAAGAAATAAACAGATTCCTTAGATTCATACGAACTGCCAAAATTGAATCAAAAAAGATATAAAAACTCTAAGTAGCTCAATATCTGTCAATGGAATTGAATATGTAACTAAAAATTTAACCAACAAACAAAAGCCTGATTCCTAATGGATTCACTCCTGAATTCTACAAGAAATCTGGGGACTTGCGGGTTAACTCAGTTGTTTAAGCACCTGCTTGGATAAATCCAGTCAGGTGTAGGGGACTGTGGTTCAATACCTGGCTCCACCAGCCATTCCAGATCTGTCCTTGAGGCAGCCTGAGCCAGCCAAAGAAAAAAAAATCATTCTCAATTTTTTGGGGGCTTCCTGGTTAGCTCAGTTGTTTAAATGCCTGCATGGGCAATCCTATTCAGGCACAGAGGACCACAGTTTAATCCCCAGCTCCAACTGCCTTACCAGGCTCACCCTTAGGGCAGCTTGAGCCAGCCAAAAAAAAAAAAAAATCCTTCTGTACAAGAAATCTACAAAATATCTAATGCCACTACTTCTCAAACTCTTTAATGAAACTGAAAAGGAAGCAAGTCTCTAAACTTCATTCATGGAAGCAAGTATTGCTCTGATACCAAAACCAGAGAAGGACACAACACAAAGAAAGAAAACTACAAACCAATCTCTTTAATGAACTTAGACTCAAAAATCTTCAGTAAGACACTGGCAAACAGAATGTAGCAAATCATCAAGATTATTCACCATGACCAAGCAGGATTCATCCCAGAGACGCAGAGATGGTTCAAGGTGTGCAAATCAATAAGTGTAATACAACATATCAACAAAGCCAAAGAAAAAGTCATATGATCATTGTGGGTTAACAACAAGTGGTCAACTTGTAGCACCCAGCTGAAATGAATCAGTGTATATTGCTGGATGTGAATAACCCACTTGATAGTTGTTGCCAAAAATGTAAAAAAGAGAACTGGAGGGCAAGATTGTGTGCTGTTGATTCTCCTGGTGAAGCTTGTCATGTTGGCTTTCCTGACATGAGCTCAACTTTATCATCCCAGAAGCTCAGGACTTAGTTGTTGCTGAGGATTGGTGTGGCCCTTTTGGGAGGAGCTCTGATCCTTACTTTTAGTAGTGCTCCCTGGCTCTACTGCACATCCTTCAGCACAGATCCTTGCTCCAGCTGGTGCAGACTTTCTAGCTTTCATCACTGGCCTTTGGACATTTCCAGTGCATATCTTTGGTACAGACTTTCATGAGACATTGTAGGCCCTAAGCCTCCAGATGGACTCATGCAGGATACTGTCTTGGGCTCTCAGTATGCAATTGGACTTATTCAGGACATTACCATGTGATCCAGGCCTTCAGATGGGTTATTTGGGTCTCTAGTGTGTAAGCACTTTTCCTGCACTATTTTGCATTTGACTCTTCGAGTGACTATTATAAAATAATCCTATAAATTATGTATCTTGTAATTAATTGTTTCTCTTGCAAACCCTGAATACAACAATCATCTCAATAGATGCATAAAAAGTATATGACAAAGTCCAACAACCATTAATGGTTTAAAAAAAAAAACTTAAAAAATTTGGAATTAGAAGATCTTTCTCTCAATCTGATAAAGGCCGACAATGACAAACCAAGACCCAACATCATAGAAAATACCGAAAAACTAAAAATTTTCATTCTAAAATCAGGAACAAAACAAGGATGTCCACTGCCAGCACTCCTGGAATCATTAGTCAGAGCAATTAACCACAAGAAAGAAATAAAAGGAATAATAATATGAAAAAATATATTAAAATTATTATCCACAGATGACATGATACTTTACATAAAAGATCCCTAAAACACTTCCAAAACAATTCCAGATTTAAAAACCAAATTCAGAAAAATATTATATAAAACAAAAATTTAAAAAGCTCAGTAGTGTAGTGGGATACAAAATCAATACTAAAAAATCAATAGCATTCTGTACACTAACAAAAAACTCACAGAGAGAAATTAGAGAAACAGCATCTTTCACAATAGCATTAAAAATGTGAAATACTGAGGAATCAATAAAAAAATCTTTAATTAAAAATTAAAGTAGTCTGAAAGAGGAGATATAAGAAGATATCAGAAAGTGGAAAGATATCTTTTGTCCACAG
>PVKN010011034.1:0-22046 GCA_004027915.1 Capromys pilorides
TTCCTAGCAACATCAGTGCATCAGTGAGGGGGCTGAAAAACACCAGAGTTCTTTACTTTTAGTATAAATGAATAGCATGGTCTTCTTTTATTTTTAATGAAGAAAAAAAATTCTGAGATGATGCAGAAGAGGCTAAAACAAGAGGACTGAATTTCAGCCAAGGAAAATTCGGGGTCACCAAGCAAAAGCTCAGGAAACCTGACCCAGAGTCAGCATGCATTTGCCTATGATCTGCTCTCCTTGAGGTGGGTGTGGGAAGATTTCACCATAAACCTGAACACAGCCCTGCATGCTCCAATAATTGGTGGAGGGGTGGATGAGAGTCAGCCTTCAGGTTCTAGATGACAGAAGAAAAACAAGGTAACAACTAAACCCTTTCTCCCCTCCAGGAAATTACTATATTTTCCAGCTTTTATCCTTGACCAAATGGAAAAAAAGCAAGGCAATGCTCGGTTCACTGTTTTGTATACTGTTGATAGCCAGATACCAGAGGACACTGGGAATCAAAAATCTTTATCATTATAAAGATCGCAGGTTGCTCCTGAAACTTGCTGTGACTGCAGACAGAGAGGAGAGGGGCTGGCAGGCTGGAGGGACGCTCATAGATATAACGAACTCTTATTCCCCAGCAGAGAGACTGCTGATCAAGCACCAGAATGAGCCTTCTTTGTATTTCCACCACAAGCAGGAATGGATGGTGATGAAGCACTCACCCACTGAAGAGACAACAAACAGAAAACCCCCAAGCAAACCTCCACAGCAACATCCAAAACCCAAACAAAAACAACCAATGAACCAGCCAACCAAATAAACAAACAAACCCCTCACAAAAAAGAGAGGGATAGAATTATGCTTTAAGAAAACCTTGGAGCCAGCTCAGGCACCACTAGACTCATCTGCTCTACGTTGACTTCTTTGGACAATTCTTGATTTTTGTCACTGCAAGTGTTGGAAACCGTGGTTTTGCAAAGATACGATATCATCTCAAGGAATGTAGTGCTGTCTAAAGACACAGCCATGAACTAGAGGCGCAACATGAATTGTTGGTTAGATCCTGAGCTGGCTGTAGTAGTTTTGAACTTGTAGTTTATACACTGCTAGCTAATGCTGACTATCATGTATTTGCTTCAAATTAAAAATACCCCACAGCACCCTTCCAGGCTGTCTCTCTGGTTTGTAGTCTCTCCTTGAGGTGCCTCCCTGCATGGATTGGAATTTTGTATTAGAATGGGTAAGGCAGACAAGGATCAGGGAAGACAACTAGGAAAGAGAACATTAGTGTAGATTAAGGGAATCAATGCAAGCAAAATCTCAAAGGTCTGTCCACATCTGCCAGCTTCATAAGACAGAAACTCTCGAAGGCAGTAAGCTGTAGAACCATGAAGTATGAGGTCCTCAGGAAGCAGACAGAGGTTTAAAGCTGTGCTTCTCTCATCGCCACACATGCCAACTTCAGTTCACATTATTTGACATGAAATGAAACTATAAATTTGGTTCCTTAGCTACTCTATCCACATGGTGCAGATGTCAACATTCTGATCCTCACAGAAAGTTCCATCAGACACCGCTAATCTGCTGTAAAACAAGGGTTGGCGAGCCACATCCCCTAGCCAAAGTGTACCTCTCTTTGTATCACCCATGAACTAAGAATAGTTTTTGTGTTTTTAAATTGTTTTAAGAAATTTACTTTGTAAGTACTTACACATATCTTTGATTCTGCTACTTGGCCCCTAAAGTCTAAAACACTCTCTAGAGCTTTCTAGAAACTATTTGGCAATCATTGATTTAAACTGCAAAGGAAATTGAGGCCTTGAGATAGAAGGTAACTTGTGGTACCTCACAGGGCTTGAAAGAGGACAGTCTCCACTCAGGCTTTTGCTTGACCTGTGCCTTTACTGTGTTCTGGGCCCTTTTCCTCTGAAGGTCTCTGTGTCCAGTGAATACTACAGTGGGTTCTTTTAATAGCATTGTGAGCTAGAGAAGGAGTTCTTGGCTTAGAGTACACGAGGAGAAGCAAGAGGGTCTTGTGACTGGACCTGCTTATTCTTACAGGGCTTTAAGTGTAGACCATGGGATGGTTACACATTTAGTGACAGCGAAATGGCCAGATGGAGTCAGGGTTAGGGTCCACCAGAGCACAGTACCTATCATGATCCATGGGTAACATTTTAATTGTCTTATGATTAATTCCAAGGGTGTTGTGTTGTATTCATACAGTGAGTTAAAAGCCTTACATTATTAAATAGAAGTACTTAAATGTACTGCAGTTTTAACTACCCTGTTGAGATTTTCTTCATTTTGATTTTAGTTTTTGGAGCACATACTACACATCTCAGAAAATGGAAGTGGCTGGAGTAACCCGGAAGACATGCTGCTTGATTTATTTTAAGGACCTAGTCTAGATTCTCTGGCTGGTAGGAAGCAGTTAGAGTACAACCTGTAGTCCATCACCATTAATCATGAGTTGTATACTGTATTTGCAAATTCACCTGCTCCCTAATTTCTATTTGCAAGCCCCAAATCAGTACTCTCAGAGATTTAACATTCATTTAGGGACATGCCCAGGTTGGGGGGTGGAATTTGAGTTGCTTGATGAGCATGTTCCCAGGGGAGGCGGGACACAGTGTCATCTGCCTTTTGGTGCTAGCTCTGCTACAGTCAACAAACAGCCTGTATGGAATCCGACTAGTATGTTTCTCATATTCTCCTGCTTTTTGTTGGTGATTTCACTATTTTAGATGGCCAACAGGCATTGGAGAAATTTGTCTTGTACTTCTAAGCCAGAGGAGCCTGTAGCATACTTTATGGAGAAAATTCCAGTGCTAGAAAAGCTTTGATCAGGCATGAGTTACAGAGCTGTTGGCCGAGTTTGGTATTAGTGAATCAACAATATATATCCAGTGTGGTGACTTTAAACAGAAACACACATAGAACAATGTTATGTATTGAGTGACAAAAATGTTGCCCTCTGAGGCTTGCACAAACCTATCCTTGCATTTATCCTTGATGTACTGATTTATTATTTTTTAATTCCATGTTCTAGGTGACATTATAGAGCAGAACTATCTTGAATAGTGAGTTACAGCTATACAGTCATGCACTGTGTATTGGTGGGCCACCTTCTGAGAAATAAGCCATCCTTTCTTCTGCTGTGCTAACTTCATATAAGGTACTTATGCCAACTAAGGCAGCTGCGATGTCATTAGGTGATAAAATCTTATGAGACAACCATCTATATGCAATTTGGCAAAGACTAAAATAAAATTGTATGGTGCGTGATGTATTTGAAACACATAAGGGGTTTATGGACTCTTCACAGTTGGTGCATTTTTCTGCACAGACCATTTGGGTGGTCCTCATGTATATACTGTCTCAGAGCAAAAGATAGTTTAATAGCTGGTAAAGTAACATACATACAGACTTCCCTTTTCACATGGATGGCTAGAACTCATTTCTTTAAATAGCAGGGATTCCTGACCATTCTGATTGGAACATTTATCTTCAGCCTGGGCTCTTAACAGCCAATTTACTGCATTGTCTCATGGAAGTTGCTTATTTACTCCATGCTCCAGCCAGGGACTAATTTATAGGCAGCTCAGGTGGAAAGTCAAGCTGGTTGTGATGAACCCTTTGGCTATATTCCAACTATGCAGGTTTGGATTAAAAAAATATTTTATGAATGGAGGGTAGGAGAGAGAGCGAGCTTTATTCTTTTCCTGGAAATTCCAGCGGGTAATGGGTAGGAATGAATTTGTTGAATTCCAGGTAGATTGATTGATGTGAAAGTTTAATAAGAATTGCTTGGCTCTCAGGGGAAGCCACAACCATACGGAAAGTATCAGAAGGGAAGGAGATAGCGAGACAATCACTTTATTGACTATCTAGGATTTCTTGTTCATAACTCAACAGGTAAACGTCTGCTGAGTTCATCTTTGTGTGTTGGAAGCCTGCTGATGGCTTAGATGAAGAAACTGTGTGTATGCTAAGCTTTGATGCAAGTAGGGTTTCTTTCCTTTCTTTAAGGGGGGGTGGTGGTGGGAAGATTTCTTTGAGGTTACTGAGAGCACTGCAGTTTCTTTGTGAGCTCTTTGGGATGTAGATGAGAAAAGGAGCTTGAGCATTTCTCCCTATTTGGAAATGTTCCTGGAACTGGCGTCATCTAGACTTTAACTCATCAGTGTCAACTGCCTTCTAATCGCTTTCTGGGGCATCTTCTGCAGTAGTGCTGGATTTTTGTCAGATGTAGAAATGTTCTCGTAAGGCAGATGTTGCATTCTGATGGGGGCAGGGGGAGAGGGCAGTGCTGAGTCTGCAGGAGACTGTAGGAGGAGACCTCCTGCAATTCCAAGGCTAACAGAGGCCAACTCATGGGGCCAATCCACCTGAACTGTGGGACTGTAGGACCCACGGCAGATGGCTCCATCTTCCATGCCGATGGCAACACAGGCTGTGTGTAACTCATCACTTCCACAGCCACAACCTATCTGGGTTAGTTTCCCACTGTGTTAGCAGAACCACCTAATTCCCAGTTTCCCAAGCTCTTCTCTCTCATGCTCCACACCCAACAAGCTCCTGCAGTTTGAATGAGATATCTCCCTAATGGTGTATAGTCGTGTATCCCTCAAGTCACTGGCAGTGCCTTTGTGTCAACACTGCATTTCTAAAGGCTTGAAACAAGTCTTCTTTTTCCAGATGTATTTCTTTTGTATCAAAGTGTCTAGGCTGTTTTAATTTGAAGCCTTTGAAGACTCCTCATCACCTGCAGGACACAGACTAAACAACCATGCATGATAGATTAAACTGCAAGATTTGGATCTTGTATGTCAGCCCAACTGTCTTGCCTACCCCCTTTTTTCTTTGAGGTGCTGGGAAACGCAAGCCTCATACATTCTAGGTGCACACCTAACTATACTCCATCCACAATAACCTCTCTTTTCTTAATTTTCCAACTTGTTTGGGAAAGTTCATGTCTCTGTCTTTGCCTGTACTAATCCTTTTGTCCAGAACGCTTTTATTCTGTTTTATTTAGGGAAACACCCATTTGATCTTTAAGAGCCAGCTGTATGGTTTCACTTTCCTCCTGTTGATGATAATAAAAATATTTAACAAATGATGTGATTGGATTCTGCACAGCTAGAACAGAGGCCAGGGAGAACTACTGCTTTTGCATGCCAGGTAGCTGTCTTCTGGGTCTATTTCACCCTGGCAGCCTTGCACGCTCTCCTCCATGCCACTGTAGTCTGTGTCCAGGTGTACATGAACTGTTCTATATTCACTCAGAAACACTTAACAATTTTCTGCTCCTTTAGATGTTGCTAGGTGCTGTGAATGAGAGAATTGTTAAGACAGTGTTTCTGCCCTGGAGATGCTTAGAGTCTAGTTATGTAGCTTTCTTTTTATACATGAACATCTTGTATAGGCCAATGAGTTTTTCAGAAGATAGGGGCCAACACTTTTTTCCTGATGTACTGGGAACCTGCCTGGCACCTAGTATGCATCTTGCTCAGTCAATATTTATGAAGTGAGGGGTCTAACAGGGACCCCCATTGTCTGCCTAGAGTTCAGGATTTCAACGTGTTAAATTGATTGAGGAGCTTGACTGGTCATGGGCTGATGGGCTCCAACTGTAGGTACCAGTGTTTATTTATAAAGGGTATAACTTTAGAGAAACACTTCATTTGCCTTCTCTGTTCGTAATTCAGCTTTTTTTTTTCTCCTTCTTGTTCTTTTTTGAATGGAACGTCACCCACTCACTGGTTTTATATAGCTCCCATTGATGTAGAACTCAAAGGAAATCGAGCCTATTAATTAAAAACCCAGAATGTGGGAAGTGTTTGAACTGCTAATTGAAACTCTTACCAAGTGGATTGCACTGGCGTTTTTAAACCTTTTTCTTTTTGTGAACTTAGAACTTCAGCTTAGCCAAGGTGACTTTTATAAAGGTGATTACAAAGGATGACAGTGTCTTGTTTTAAAAATTGTTTCATGAACTTCCAATGAAGTGTCAGGGTAGATGACCCCTTAGCACTCTGAAAAATGTTAGTGGGGTAAGAGAGGGTACAGGTAGCCTCCCAGGTGCCTTTCTCTGTGGCCCGAGTGACCTTTGCCAACTGGCCCTGTCCACATAGCACAGCTGCTAGGTAAGGGCCTATTGATGCTTTCCCTCCGTCTTAGTTACTCTTTTCTTGTTGCGGTGACAAATACCCGACCCTCAAAATGAAGGAAGGAAAGTTTTATTTAGCTCACAGTTGCTGGAGGTTTCAGTCCATATTCGGCTGGTCCAAGGCTGAGTAGAACAGGGCAGAGAGCATCCAGTTCTTGGCAGCAAAACAGCAACAATCACAACAGAGGCAACGGACCAACTAGGGCAGCAGAGAGCAACAGTAAGTGTCTATCTCTGTCTCTCTTTTTATTACATTCAAGCTCTCTGCCTCAGCCTATCCACCTTACACCACACCCATAGTCCCAGAAGGACTCAGACCCACAATCCCATCAGTACTAAAACACATAATCCCAGTGGATCATGAGTCAAGTCTCAAACTCTAGAAGTCCCCACCCCATGATTACATGAGGCTTTGGAGGAACAACTAGACAAACCATAACACCCTCACTCCAGAAGGCCAGGAGGAGACCATCTCACCAGGCTCAAGGAGCCACAGGGGTACTGTGGCCTTTTGGGTTGTAGCTTTATGCTCTGCCCATGGACAGAGCTGCATGTGGATAATCAAGTTAGACCCATGTGAGGAGATGGCTGTGTCCATTAATCTTAATTATTAAGGTGACTGCAGACTCCTGGAGAGTGATTAGTTCATGGGGCCCTATACTCCCCAAGGATTTACCCACTAATATTCATAGTTCGATATGCTATTGGGAGGGAGCCCCTGTTGGAGGTGGGTCACTGGGGTCACACCTTTGGAGAGTGTACATGCTTTACTGTCTCACTGTCTTTGTTACTTTTCTTGTTGCTGAGAAAAATACCCAATATGCAAAGTTAAAGAAGAAAAAGTTTATTGATAGAGGCTTCAATCTATAGATGGCTGGCTCTGTGACAGGGTGGCCTGCTGGAGGGACCTTGCCGAGAAGAGTCTATGGCAAGCAGGCAGAGAAGAATAAGTTAGCCCTCTTTCTGCCCCTTGTATTTCATGCAGGCTACTTGCCTTAGCCACAACTGTGCCAAACCAGTCAGTGTACAATTTAGTTATTACACACCTTTGATCCCAGCACCATATGCTGTAGACAGAGCCTCTTCTGAAAAGCACCCCCCCTTGACAGCATGAGGCTTTAGGGGTACATTTGGACACAAGTCATAACAATCACTCTTGGGCCAGTGAGATAGCTCAGTGATCTAAAAGTGCCTGCTTAGGCAAGCTTAGGCAACTGCAAGGACCGCAGTTTGATCCCTGGTACCACATGCTGTGCCAGTCCCACCCCCAGGGCAGGCTGAGCCGGCCATAAATAAATACATAAATAAATAAATTGCTTTTCTCAGCTGCCATGAACTAAACAGATTTGCACCACCATACCTTTCTACCATGATGTCCCTTTCTGGCAGCCAGCTGGCTATGTACTGAATCCTGGAAACCATGAGCCGAAGACACCCATCCACTTTAAGTGGCAGGTATAGGTATTTTGCCCAGGAATGGGAAAGGTGATTAATACAATGGCAGACCCAAAGTCTATCCCTGCTCTGCCTTCTTTCAGGGACTGGGATCCTCTGCACAGCCATCGATACTGATGCTTGCTCAGGGGTGTGGCTTTATGGGCTGGGGGCCAAGGACACAGCATTCCCAGTCCATGCTGTCACTGCCTCCCAACCTGGTCTTGTTGTGGTGGCCAGGCAGGCTTCCCTTGAGCCTCCAGAGAGAGTTTGTGTGAGTTCTCATGAGACTCATTTGGCTCCATGATCTCCTGGCCTGCAGAGGCACAGAGAAGGCTCTTGTGATGCAGGAGCCTTGTCTGGCTGTGGGATCTGATTCCACTGAGCTGGGCGAAGCCATGTGGTGAGCATGTGCTCAGGCCACAGTCGGGGCCGCGAGCTGGCCATGTGCTTTGAGTTTGGGTTTCTTTCTTTTTCAGAAGGTGGTTGATTCATGCAAAATGCTTAACGATGCCTGCAATGCGCCATGCGGGGGATCAGATCCACTTTGATGTGCAGGGTCTTTTTGGAGGTTCCAAAAAAACAGTTCAAAAGGTTTACTTTGGACACCACACCTCCAGCACATGTCAGAGTCAAGGCCAGCCTCCCCAGGCAGTGTGCTGGAGAAAACATTGGGCTGGCTTCTTCCCTCCACTGTTTGGTCTTGTGCTGAGCTCAGTGTTTCAGACTTCACAGCCCTGGTGGCAAAAAGAGGAGATTATGCAAAGGAAAATAAATAAGCTCTCTAAGCTTTTGAGTGTCCAGGAAATCAAGGGTGCACTGTGGCCTCCCAGACCTGCTGTAGTCAGTTGGAGAGAGGGAGGCTGAAGATTTGTCTGCAGGGAGGGATCTTCCCTGTAAGTGCCGCTCAGCTTGGAGCTATCCAAGGGAAACGCAGGCAGACAAGGAGCCATCTGGCTGCCCCACGTGGGTCAAATTGCAGTACTCTCTGGGCTGATTTTTAGGTTGCAGGCACAGAGCTGATTTTCCTATGTCTTCTTGCCCAGGCTGCATCTGACATAGGAACAACTCTGGGAGGATGGAGTGTGAAGTGCTAGGTGGAAGGCTCTAGAAGGAAGACAGGTCCTTGTGGGGAACTCACTTGCCATGCTTCGCTGTTCTGAGTTTCCTACCTCAGGGTGGTTGGAGAGTTTCTTCATGACTTTCTAGAGAGAGAAAGCAAAGCAGTGCCTTGTCATGGATGTGGCCATGACCTTGAAAATCAAGGGTTCAGGGAAGGAATTCCTTCCCTTTCTTCTTTGTTTCTCAGGAGCTGTTGAGTCCTTCAGAGGGGGTCATATTCCCATTCTATGGGCTGTTTATCCCCTCAAAGGGTGACTGCTTTGTCTGTGCCCAAACTGCCATATACAAGGGAGGGCATTCTGGTGGAATCCAGACAGTCCCATCCTTTCCTCCGATGAGAACAGGGTTTTAAAATCTACGAATCAAGGAACAACCCCTGCTAGCCACATGGGCCCAGAGAATAGAGCCTGAGGTGTTTGCTAGCACAGGTTTGCAAGTGTGTTGCTGGAGAAAGGACAAGACGTGGAGGCTCCCACAGCCCTGCCATCTGTGCCCTTGGAATTGTACTTCGCTCCTCTCCTCACACAATGTAGGTTACTGCCCCCAGCTGCCTCCAACCCCCTCGCCAAAGCTGGCATCTCTGTGCTGCCACAAATGCTCAGTCGGTCTCCCAAGTGAATTCTCACAACATATGGAAGGATTGGGGCCAGCCATTTAACTATTTGGCAAATCGTAGGTGTATAGGATCATATGCCACTTTAGATGCTGTATACCCAGGCTTTTGTATCACTCTCCAGTTCCTCTTTGTAGATTTTCATCATGGCTCTCCTTGACCCTGAACACCAAGGGCCATCCACATCCGCAAGCTGAAAACAACCCTGTGTGCCTAGCCCAGCTCTGTTCAGCTGAGCCTACTACTCTGTTGTCCTGCTTGAAGAAGAATTCAGTGAGTAATTATTTTCTTTTTCTGAGCCCATGTCCTTTGGAGAGTCCCTTTGGTCTCCAGGCATTTTTGCATATTTCTTCTCTGTCACTTTGTGCTGTGTCTTTGTCAGGTTCTGAAATCCACACCTTTTACAGATCACTGCCTTGGAATCCTTTTTTTAGTCTTGGCATATCATATACCAGCCCATTCCAGAGCACACATGGTTTTTATTTTCCTCCTAGAACATGTGGGAGCATTTCTGATGCCCATTTCTGATTAAGGTAGCAACTAATGCTTGTGTCCTCCGGGGCAAGCATCATGCTAGGTACTTAAACAGATTAGGGACTAGCAGAAGACTGTGTTAGTGTCTCATTTTTACACATGAACATACTGCCTCTTGGTACATTAGACTAGCAGGGAGTAGCTAAGTGGCCCCTTTCCCTCTTATTTGTTTCACCTATAGTTTCTCTTATAGCTAGATGTGGTTCCTGTTATAGCTAGATGCAGACAATTCTCAACTATTCACATAAATTTGGAAATTTCTCCAATTCCCCACTAATTAACTTTTCTTTTTTTTTTTAAGATCAGGTCTCACAATACAGTTCAGGCTGGCCTTGAACTCAGATTATAGCCCAGGTTGGTCTCAAAATCATGGTGATCCTCTCATGTGCTGGGATTACAGGCATGTACCACTATACTCAGTTCATAACTAGCTTGTAATAGATAAAACCCCATTGTGTGTGTGTGTGTGTGTTTGTGTGTATATTTACATGTGTGTGTTAAAGTCAGATAGTATCACAGATATCGCCTTCCCCTTTAGTGAACAATAAAGTAATTGATTAAACACTCAGTTCTAGAATCCCTTGCCAATGACATTTAATGATAATTCATTTACACTCTTGCTCATTTCATCAATCTGTCTTCAGGTTCTGTTCAATCTCACATTTTCCTTCCCCAGCTGTAGTACCTGGGCACTCAGGTCCATTTTTAGTCTCTCTCTTTTGCTTCTGCATAGCAATCACCAGTGCAATGCAGACAGGAGTCAACAGGACAGTCCACGAAGATCTGTTATTTTTATGGCAGGAACTGAGGCTCTGAGTGATTATCTCTAATGTAAATCATACAAGACTTAAAATATGCAATAGCCTGGGCCCATTTCCACTGATAATCACCCTGGGACCATTTAATAATTGGAAAATCTGGAAAAAGAGAGAAAGTAAGTGACTTTGGGAAAAAGGAAACAGATTCAAAGACCGTACAGTCTTGCTTCAAGTTGGAAGACTCCTTTGGCCTGTGACATCACTCTTGATGAAGGTTAGAGGTCAGGGCTAAGTGCTCCCCATCGGAGCCAGTGGTGTGGAGGTTAGCAGCGTGCATGGCTAGCCTATGATATTTTTATGTCTATCAGATCTTAATGGCTAGAGGATAAACTTCTCAAGGACTGAATAATGTCTCATTATTATGACATTAATGTACAGAGCAGATGCTCAAAGATATTAACTAGTAAGTCAACTGGCATGGAATTCTATTCTCAGTTGAACAAGAGACTTGAATACTCTGCCAGCAGTACTCCAACTTAAATGTTCTAAGCCCCTGTATTTGTAAGAGCACAGGCTAGGGTATTAAAACAGAAAGATCTGAAAATATGGTGATGTAAACAGGATTACAGGGTCTTTTTCTGTTATATAACAGTCTAGAAGTTAGTAAGCTGGGCTGGGTCTAAGGTAGTGACTACAGCTGCAGCCAGCAGGAAGGAGGAAGGAGCCAGGGATGTGGGCTTGTGGTTTTTCTCAGGGCCATAGCTCGGAAGTGTCTGTCCTTGTACTTATATCCATTGGCTATAACTTGGCCACGTGGTCACAAGGTCACAGGGAGGCTGGGGAATGTAGTCTCTAGATGAGAGGGCATGCCCAGGCAATGGCTGGCAAAGGAACTCCATTATTAAAAATATGGAGAAAAGATATTTGTAGGTGAATAGCCTTTGACATCATCTCTAAGCTAAAAGTCTCTAAGAGCTTTCCATTAATCTGAGTCAGTTGCAAGATAAATTTTGAGAGGAGTCACCTTTGATTGCTTACTTTGTGTGGGTATAATAGTTTCACTTATTTTAATAAGATGGGTTGCCATTTACAACTTCTGCAATTCCATTAAAAATAGTTATTTATTTTCACAGACCAATTATTTATATTTTATTTTTGTATGAAAGATAAGCCTTCTTCATAAAGCTGATAAAGGTGAAAAAGTACACTCTTCTACAGGTTTCTAAATGTTCTAGAAAGGTAGATATCATAGTGCAGATAGATAGTGCAGAGATTAAGAAAGGGGGCCAGGTGTTGTAATGTTATGTGTTGGTGCCGAAAGGGATGATGAGAAGACCTGATGAAGGTAGCTCAGGATTCACTGAGGTTCGTCTCTCAGCGAGCCAAGGACCCCTGAAGCAAATCAGCTTTATTTAGGGTAGTCAGCGTGATCTCGTGCATAATCATTAAAGTAAAGGAGGACTGCATGCTCAGTCATGAACAGGACCACAATCTCTATTAACTTCCATCCTTTCCTCATCATCAGTTTCACGCAGGGGTCAACCACTAGCACTCCAAGCAAGGGAGAAAGCAATAAACAGAGAGCCCACAGGCAAAGCTGCTATCACCTGGAGTCCCAGCTTTCCGGGATTTTCTGTAACAGATCACAGGTATCCCTGGGTCCTCTTCATTACACTGCGTTTCCTGAAATGCCAGCCAGGCTACCCCAGGGATAGGGGGAAGGAAGTCTGAAAGAACTATGCCAAGTACTGGACTTCTATGGCATGGGCTCTTCCGTGTATTAATCTTGTGATCCTGATCACTTTACATGTCAGTTTTCTGTTCTGCAAAATGTGAATATTAACACGATGTACCTTTTCTATTAGGAAAAAAAGTGTCCCCAAAAGCTAATGAATGTTAAGCACCTTGTGCAAGGTCTAGTTGTAGACTTCCTCCCCTCCCTCCCTTCCTCCCTCCCTCCTTCCCATTTGACCTCCTTCCTTTCCTAAAAGCATTGTCCCTATAAGTGAGTACAATAGATTTCCTAGGTATTCTGCCTAACTACTGAAGGTTACACCCAACCTGGGAACAGTACTGCGTCTGACATAAAAGAAGATGTAAAATGGTCAAGTCAGCCAGCAGAGGTGGGAACAAGTCTCAGGCACAGGAGAAATTTTTCCCTCTCTGACCTGACCCTACCGAATTGGGCCATTAGGAGCAGAGGGCAAGTAACAGGTGTCTGAATCTGAAGTGCTCAAGAACACGGTATCCTCAGGCTTGAGAAGCCACACGAGGAGGCTGAGGACATGGGGAGGGCTCCACTGTAAACTGGAAATAGAATCCACCCTGTGAAAGTTGGAGAAATGAGGTGAAAAACATATGGCTTCTAGAGGAAACAGGTTTAGTTTTCTGTGCTGGCCCAGTCACTGGCTTGTGGAACACAGACAAAGCCAGGGGTAGAAAGTTCAGCCACCCTTGGGCTCAGGGAACAGCTGGAAGGCAGGACAGAAAGGGCAGAAGGCCTCGTCAGGGCTGCAGTCCCAAGGCTGCCCCAGCTCCGAAGACAAAGGAAGAAGCCACGGTGGATTTCCTCCACGATGAAGACAGTTCCTCTAGGTAGGAGCTGCTCCTGTTGACTTCTAATGTAGGAGATATTTTCTTCTAGGCTGGAGAACCAATTTGTATAGGGTGGAGAGGGACAAAGTCCCCCAGAGAGCAGTATCTTGCAGTAAAGCTGTTTTTTGCAGCTTTTAAACTGGAACCCATTCATCTGCTGGGGCAGTCTTACAAGCGTGAGTACGATGCCTTCTTTTCCTTGAGTTGTGTCCCTTCTCCTCCTTCCCTCTCTCCTTCCTTCCTTTTGTTCCTCTAGCCCTTCTCTCCATGCCTCTTTCCCACCCTGACCTTCTAACATATATGCATTTAGCCCCAGTTGATTATTTGTGGATATCGTTGTATGAGTTGGGGAAACAGTGGATGGACAGAGATTAAAATTCTAATTAGGAAGGCGGACAATTAACTATTAATTAACAATTAACCTGCTAAGCACCAACTGCTAGCTCAGCACCTCTGTCTTTGCTCTCCCAAGGCTAAGTCTATGTCTGGCCTTCCCTCGCTAGGCCTGTCATAGGACAGCTCTAAATAGAGTTCCTTGGTGGTCAGCGGGGCGATTATTTTCTTTGCAAGGAGCTATCAGGAAACAGAGCAGTGATTGCTGAACACTATTTGTGGACACTTGTGACCTTCTAGATGGGCACTTGTGACCTTCTAGATGCTGACTGTTCAGAGCTATCCCCAGAGTTTGAAGTCTTCTCCCCCGGAGGCATATTAGAGCTGGAGACGAAGCTAGACGATGAGACTACTGAAAGACAGAGGTGAGCCATGGAGAGCCAAAAGATTTTTGCCCCAGAGAAATGGAGAAATGTAGGCTTCTTGTCAGGCATGGTATAAGACAGGCTCAGACCAGCGAGTTCTCCAAGCCCGGGGGGAGCTGTGGGTTTATCAGGGTCAGTCCTCAAACCTCTTGATTTGTAGGACAATGTTTTACTCACTAAAATAGTCCATGTACAAATCCAGAAATATAGCTGATCTCTTTTTGGTTTAGCTTTTGATCATCCAATATGCACATAGATCATGCAAGTAGATATGCATGGCTCAGGTTTGTTTTTAATATGATGAAAGGAGATTTAGATGACTGCAATGTGAATCCCTTTGACCATTTGGGCCATGCTGGTTAATGTATGAGATGAGGATAATAGAAGCCAATTTAGAAAGGTCATGGAAAAGAAATGTGTGCAAGGTGCAGGTGCTCGATCAGCTTCCAGGTGTTACATAGTTGTGAGATTGTCCTGCAGCTGTCGCTATTGCTGCTCAAGGGTCAGTTTACTTTTGCCTTTGAACGGTCTTGTATCCACCTGCACATTTGGAAGATTAACTACAAGACCAACTCTAATGATTGGATTAGGAATCTAAAAATCAGTGAGTATGGTCTGTTTGCTATAACAGAGATTCTCTGAAGTATTTGAAATTTTCTTTTCCTTTCTTTTTTTGGTACTGGGAATTGAACTCAGGACCTTTCACTTGCTAGGAAGGTACTTATGCCAGTATGCTATCTCCCCAGCCCTTGGAATTTTCTTTAGAGATATCTTTTTTTTTTTTTTTTCATACAGACCTTGATGTTTTATTAGATCACAATTTCAACAGAAAGTGGCTTTTATTTACAGAATTTACTGTGTACATGGACAGTCTTACCTACTTAGATCCAAGGGAGAAAAGCCATTAAATTTGTTTATATATTTTCCTGTCCTCAGTTTACATACAAAAGGTTTGTTTTCACATTCATAACAATCCTAATATAAATGACAAATCCTCCCTCCCTCACCCCTCAAACATACAAAGATCTTCACAAATATGCAATTTAAATAGCTTTAATCTTGAAGTACAATCCAGTGAGACTGAAAACTAAACATTTCAAATCTTGTACCAAATATTAAAATACTCAAAGGCCTTTGTGATCTTTTGGCTGATATACATCAATAAAAGAACATATCTTTGATGTGGTAAAAGAAATATGTTCATTTCTTTTCCCATCTTGCAAGATGGTAGGCAAAAAAATTGAGAATCCAGACACTAAAGAGAAGAAACCCAAAGCTAAGAAGGCTGCTGGCAGTGGTACTGGTAAAAAGGGTAAGGTAAAGAAGGCAAAGTAGTCCAAGAAGGGGCAGGCCTACTAGAGGAACAGGTAGTGTCTTAGTTACTCTTCTCTCATTGCTGGGACGAATATCTGACACTCAAAATGAGGAAAGGAAAGGTTTATTTAGCTCACAGTTACTGGAGATTTCAGTCCGTATTCAGCTGGCTCCAAGGCAGAGAGGCACATGGCAGAGAACAACCTTTCATGGTTGTGGGCTAAGAGCAAGAGCAAGAGCAAGAGCAAGAGCAAAAGGCAAGGTAGCAGCAGCTCAATCAGCTAACTTCTCTTCCTTTCTTACATTGAAATGCAAATCACCTGCCTCAAGGGAGGTGCATCACCCATTTCCACAATAATCAATTACAAATTCTAGAAGCCCTCCTTGACTATATGAGGCTTTAAGTGGACACCTATACACAAACCATAACAGGTAGATACTCCCAGAATGCTACGTATTCCAGAAAGGCTTTGTAGAAGAGAAAGTACATAGCTGCTAAATCAAAGGTGGAGAAGAAAAAGAAGAAGAAGGTTCTCACTAAGATACAAAACCAGCTGGTGGGGACAAGAATGGTGGTACCCAGGTGGTTAAGTTTTGAAAAATGCCTAGATATTACCCTACTGAAGTTGTGTCCCAAAAGCTCTTGAGCTATGGCAAGAAACCCTTCAGTCAGCACATGAGGAAACTTCGAGCTAGCATCACTCCTGGCCCCATCTTGATCTTCCTCATTGGGCATCACAGAGGCAAGAGAGTGGTCTTCCTGAAGCAGTTGGCCAGTGCCTTGTTACTTGTGACTGGGCCTCTTAGTCTTAATCATGTTCCTCTGCAAAGAACACACCAGAAATTTTTCACAGCCACCTCTACAAAAATGGATATTAGCAAAGTGAAAATCCCCAAACACCTCACTGATGCTTGCTTCAAAAAGAAACAGCTGCAGAAACCCAGACACCAGAAGGGTAAGATCTTCAAGAAAGAAAGATACCAGATTTCAGAGCAGCACAAGGTGGATCAGAAAGTGGTGGACTCACAGATTTTAGCAAAAATCAAAGCTGTTCCTCAGCTCTGGGGCTACCTGTGATCGTTTTTGCTCTGACAAATGGAATTTATCCTCATAAATTAGTGTTCTAAATTTCCTACTAAGAACCTAATTAAATAACTGATACATTGAAGAAAAAGAAATACGTTCATCTCTAATTACAACTTCAAGCTCCTGCTAGCCAACCCCGTCAAGGGGTAGCCACAAAGCATCATCTTCTTTTGGAATTTCACTGTCACCAATAGTTCTCTTCAGTTCTTCCATTACTTTTGTGGATGTGTGCGTCTTTTCTGATCATAGCATCATTTTTGTAATTGCTGTTGTTGGCACATCTAAGCTTCCCTTCTGGCTGAAACTCAAACTCCAGAAATTCATGTCTGAACTTTCCCTTTCAGGTAGAAATTACTAGCCATAGACATTTTTGTTCTTGAGAAAAGTGGCTAAAGCCTAGCCAACCTTTAGAGATGGCTTGAAGGCTCATTATCTTTCCCAACACATAACAATTGTGTAGTTGTTCTAATGAAAAAAATACACTTTTTAACTGGAAAGATATCTATACCCAATGATAGTGAAAATATCAGAGAAAATTCATGGATAACCACACCATATATGACTTCTTCCTTCCTGCCTCAAAGAGAAGCCAACTTATAGAAATCTTGCATCTAGATGACTATTTTAATACTGATTCACTCATTCATGTTTACTTATTTAGAGATGTTTTGTAGAGCATAGTTATGTTATCTATAGAATGCCAAAAATAGTGCCAACATCAAAGGAAATTCATAATCATTTCAAAGGGTCCTTCCTTTGCATGGTTCTTATGGTTGTCACCCAGAGCTGGTGACACAGAGCAGAGCCTGGAAGCCACCATGTTCCTGGACCAACATGACCTGGACAATTGGCTCTTCTTTTCTTTGTGTCAGCCTTGTCACCTCTGAAATAAAGAGCTCATTGCTGGCTCCTACCGTATAAGGGTAGAGGTCCTTAAAACTACCTAGTCTCAGTTTAGATGTTACCAGAGGAGTTGTCCACTATTTAAGCTGAAAGAGATCTAATTCAAAGGATAGTATATAAAAGAACAACTGCTTTGCAGCCCATATCTTTTAGGAAACAATACAAACTAAACCCCAGTGATCAGCATCCTGCAAGTAGAAATCTGTGCATTGGGAACCAGATGAGAGTTGTCCTTGCTACTTATGCACTATTAGAGAATACCTGGTTTGTTTCCAAAGATCTGACCCATGAAGTAAAATAAAGCAAAATTAGTTCTGTGACCTTGTAATTTAATCTGTTGAGATAACAATAGATGGTAATAGGAATTACTATGAACTATAAATGTTCTGGATATTATAGGCAGAGGTCTGCGGTTTTCATAGGATGCAGGAATCATTCTGACAGTAGTGTCTAGATGTCAGTTCAGTCCTACTTCCATGGAATGCCAAAGCCTAGTTTGAACAGTTGGGATCTTTAATACTCACTGACAGACTGCCAGTGGAAAATTGCTGTGTTCTGAATCACAAAATACAACAGTGAAGGCATAAGCAATAGGGTGGGATGCAAGATCTGTTCCTGCTTGAGGCTCTCATTGAATTGGGTTAGAGTGGAGGTTGTAGGAATCTGGAGGGAGGCACTTTGTGAGCTGAGCTCCTTGGGCAATGCTAAGGCTGGTCACAGTCCAGGTACTTGGTTTCTGACCTTGGTCAAGCCAAACCATGTTCACTTAATTCTCAGAAAGCCAACCAGTAGTTGAGAACCAGTTCTGGGAAAGACGAGCTGAAGGTTTCATGGAGGCTGGTGAGTTGGATCGTGCTTCACATTCGTCTACTCTGTGCCTTGCTTGGGTTCAGCTCTGTCCATCTCTCACCCTGTTACAAGGGCATACACCTTTTTTTTTTTTTTTTAGAGTTACACTCACCCCACTCATGGCTTCAGCACATAGACCCCTTTCTCAAAACTGCAAAGCACTTGGGCTTAAGTATGATGAGACTTTCTGAAGCATCTCTGCGATGACTTTTAAAAATAGTGTTCTTTTTAGTCATCATTTTTTAAACTTTATTTTTCTACTAGTACCTGTTTGTCATACACATTGAATACATTCATTGCAGGAAATTTATACCTGTACCAAATATTTCTTAATTTTTCTTTTTTCTCCCACTTTCCTCCCCTCTCCTCAGTCCCTTCTCCCCTCCCCATTCAGAAAGCATTGCTTCCATTATTTCCATTCATTCTCTTTTTACTTTCTTTTCTTTTCTTTCTCTTTCACCTCATTCTCTTTCCCTTTCCTAATGTCTATCCTCCAGCATGCTCCTTATTTACCCTTTGGTTTCTCACATAAGAGAAATATTGCAATATTTAAACTTCTGTGTCTGATTTATTTCACTCAAGATATGGTAACCTGGGGCATCCATTTTCCTACAAATGACTCAAGTTTATCCTTCTTGATGGAGAGCAATGCTCCACTGTGTACAAATACCAACTTTTCTTTGTGCATGCATCTTTTGATAGAAATAGGATCGTTTCCAATGTTTAGCTATGATAAATTGTGCTGCTGTGCACATGGATATGCATATATCACTGTGCTGTGATGCTTTTAACTCCTTTGGGAAGATACCTCATTATGGTTTGTAGCTAGATGGTCCAGAAAGTCTCATGTAGTTGTGTAGGGCAGGTTTTTCAGAGGTGGCTAAATCTAGTTGGTGACTGATTCATGGTCCAGTGCTGGGATTAAGGGTGTGAGTGCTACACCTACCCTTGGGGAGGTTGCCTACATACAATATAAAGGACAGAAAAAGGCTTATCCCTTCCTTCTGTTATTGCTTTTGATGTCTTTTGCTGCCATGAACTCTTGCCCTCTACTCTGTGCCACCCAGCCTTGGAGCCAGATGATTATGGACTGAAACCTCCACAAACTATGAGCCAAATAAACCTTCCCCCCACTTAACTTTTGGCAGTGGCTATTTTTCTCAACAATGACAAGAGAGACTAAGATATAGCTAGAAGGGGAAAACCTGGAGAAAATGGAATCTCTAGTTTAGGTTTTTCAGGAATCTCTGCACTGATCTACATAGTGGTTGTGCCCATTTGTACTTTCACCAGCAGTGGAGGCCTCACCAACATTTGCTAAGGGTTGATAGACATTTTTTTCTGGAGTGAGATGGGATCTCAGTGTTATTTAATTTGCATTTCTCAAATGACTGGTGATGTTGAACATTTTTTCTTGTATTTATTTGCCATTTGCACCTCTTCATCTGAGAAATGTCTATTCATTTGAGAAGCCCATTTTTGAATTGGATTTTGAGATCTGAGGAGTCTGATTTTTGTTTTTAGTTATTTGTATATTTTAAACATTAGTCTTTTGTCTGAAGAATAGCTGGTAATACCTCCCCCCCACCCCATTCTGTGGGTTTTCCCTTCATTTTACTGGTAGCTTCTTTTGCTATGAAAAGGCTTATTATTTATTTTTTTCTATTTATTTATTTTACAATTTCACAACATGTTAGTAGGACAACCACAATTATTAATACTATTCACATTGTTGTCTTCATAGTAGTTGTTTTGAGTACAAGATGCAGACATGATGATTTTTCTAAACAATTTTGGTACAAATATTTCTTCTCATTGAACTAACAGCAAGTAGTTATATACATAGTCCAATATTCCATAATCTCAGTAGGTTATTGGCAGAACTGGTAGTGTCAGAAGCTGCTGACTTGAGCCTTTTATACCTCAGCATACTAATTTGGCTTTACTTTTTATGTCTCATGGTTAAACTTTTCCGCTGGGTGGTTAAGTCCAAGTTAAAGCAAGATCTATACAACAAAACATGTAATTTTCATATCCGATAAAGTCAGTCAAATCTCCTCAGGATTTATCTTGAAACCATGTACAACATTTTGTAGAATTTATGTCAATGTCAGACATCTGGATGAATGATGGCCATTGATTGACCAGTTTGCTCTCTGTGAAAACTTGACAGAATGTTTGTTCTCTAGGTGACTCTCCTTAGGCATATTATGCATCGTCAATCCCTTTCCTCTGTGACCCCATAATCTCCTTGAACAGAAAATTTGGGACAACACTGAGTTATAGGATGTTACAGCATAGGTTCTCTTATGTCCTGAGTCCTCACTGACCTTGAAGGGCCAGGGCCAAAATATTGGCTAATCTTGTAGCCCTTCTTTTTCTCTAACTTTTGGTTTGCAAACTTAGGTTCTTAACTGTCTTAGTTACTTTTTACTTGTTGCTGGGACAAATACCCAACACTCAAAATGAAGGAAGGTAAAGTTTATTTAGCTCACAGTTATTGGAGGTTTCAGTCCATATTTAGCTGCCCCAAGGCTGAGTGGAACAGGGCAGAGAGCAACCAGTTCATGGTGGCAGAACAGCAACAATTGCGACAGAACCAACGGAACAACCAGGGGAGCAGAGAGCAACAACATGAGTCTGTCTGTCTGTCTGTTTGTGTGTGTGTGTGTGTGTGTGTGTGTGTGTGTGTGTGTGTCTGTCTGTCTGTCTGTCTGTCTGTCTGTCTGTCTTCCTGCCTGCCTGTCTGTCTCTCTGTCTCTCTTTATACTACATTCAGGCTCTCCACCTCAGCCTTAGGCTATACCCATAATCCCAGAAGTACTCAGACCCATAATCCCATCAGTACTAAAACACATAATCCCAGTAGATCATGAGTCAAGTCTCAAACTCTAGAAGTCCCCATCCCATGATTTCATGAGGCTTTTGGGGGACAACTAGACATAAACCATAGCATTAACCCTCCAGAAAAGAAGCTTAGTGATACTATTACTCTATAACATGGATACTTGAGCTTAACATCACTGTCTTTCTGAATATTAAATGCCTTAGATTTAACATGGAACCAGTATTTTCCATCAAGCATTAATATTCTAATAATTCCCTATAGAATGTGATTAAAGAAACCTGTTACATTTTTTTACACAGACATTTAGAAATCTAAGCATATACTAAATTGTAGCAGGTCAATCCTATGGCATTTTTCCTTGTCTTGTATTCTCTTTAATTACTCTTTTTTGTTTTCCTTTAAAACAAACATTTACTTGAGAGAGAATATAGCAATAATTGAAATTATATTAGAAGCAGCACACATCTAAAAGAACACAATGACAAGCATTCCAAGCATGGTTTTCGTCTTACACATTGCTACTCTGAGTGTCAAAAATCTGTTGGAGACTCTTACGACCATTGTCTAATTCATCCTGTGTATATAAGTGCATGGTTTTGCCTCTGCCATGTTTCCTAACTTTTCTGCTTCTGTCTCTTCATTGCTTAATCCTTAAGCTCTTGACTTCCTTTCAGCTGTGTTATGCCTTTCCACTTTTATTTCTTCTTTTGTGCTCTTACACTAGGGAGACTATATGATATTTACACATGTAGGTCTGGTTTATTTCACTTATGAATATATGCTCAAGATACATCCACTTATATATGAAGTCTTCTAGTTTGTCATCTTTATAGCTGAGTCATATTCCATTGAATAAAAACACTACATCTTTTTGAATCATTCTTCAGATAATGGGCGTTTTGGTTATTTCCATGATTTGGCTATCACAAATTGTACTGCTATAAACATAGGTGGACAAACATTACTATGATATGATGTTTTCAGTTCTTCTGGGAAAATTCCCAGTAGGGGAACAGCTGGATTGAATGGGATTTCCAGTTCTATTCTTTTTTAGGAGTCTCCACACTA
>PVKN010011035.1:0-22046 GCA_004027915.1 Capromys pilorides
TTTTTTTTTTTTTTTTTTTTTTTTTTTTTTTTTTTTTTTTTTTTTTTTTTTTTTTTTTTTTTTTTTTTTTTTTTTTTTTGTTGTTGTTGTTGTTGTTGTTGTTGTTGTTGTGGGACCGGGGTTCAAACTCACGACCTTGCACTTGCCAGGCACTTGTACCACAGAGCTATCTCCCAGCTCCTATTATTTTCATTTAATCTTGTTTGTATAGTTATGTAAGATATGTGTAATATCCCAAAGTCAAATGGAAGTTCAGAAAAACCAGACACCCTTTCTACTCTTCTCTTCTTCCCTCTCATTGCCTTTCTGCTATAGCTATTGATGTGCATTTCATATAAAAGAAAGATAATGTTGCTGTAACATGTTATCTTGGAAATCAACTCACTGTGGTCTAAAGAGATAGTTCTCACTTCTGTTTATAGCTGCATAGTACTCCATTGTTAGATTTTACAGTTTAATTAATCTTGCCGTAATGTCTATGGACCTTTAGGTTAATAGTATTTGTCAATAGGGGCTGGAAGAGTGGCCCATGGTACGGTGTATACTTAGCCTCTGCAATGCCTCTCCGTGTATATATCAATTTCCACAAGTCTTCAGATGGCTTTTCATATTACACAGTCATGTGGAATCCGAGAACACAGTCATGGCTAGCACCATTAGTTGCAGAGGGCAGGATAGATTAGAAGTTCCGATTAGGGGGAGAAATGGGGGGCCCAGTCAAGAGCCAGTGTGTGAGTGCTTCTACTCACCTGCTCACACAAGTGCTTTGGACAGTGTAGCACAGGCACTCTGTAAACGTGCCATTGCTTCAGTCAGTCTGGAACGCAAGCAATTGTATGAAGACATTGTAGGTTTGCCTTTAACATAACTGCTCATAAATTGGACAGTTCTGCTGAAAGATACTATTTTTTTACATCTATATTTAGCAAACCTTTCAGACATGAAAGGCATCTACTTCATTTTTGTGATTTCATGCCTGTCTCCCCCACCCCTCCGCCTCAGATCCCTGGTGGTAACTAATGAGTATCTGCTGCAGCAGCTGAATAAAGAGCAAAGAGGTTATTCTGGGAAAGCACTCCTGCCTCCTGAGAAGACTCATCATTTAGGGAGATCGTCGCCCTTTGGGAAAAGCACTCTGTCTTCCTCCTCACCAGTGTCACATGACACGGGTCAGTATCTAATACAGAGTGCCTCTGAAGGTGCCCCAGAGCCTAATTTGTGGAGCTAGCATCGACCACCTTCGCAGCCATCTCTCTCCTATCCACAGAGAGCTCTCAGTGCCAGCAACACCAATGTGGTGGTGTCTACTCCCCAAGATTAAGAAAAATCTTATTGTGATTACACCGTATTGTCCTTTTTGTTTCTCTATTTATCTCCTCCCAGTGAGTCATTTTTTCCTTTTGCCCACACAAATTGTTGGCACTTAGTCCTAACCATCATGTCACACAAAAACATTTGACTGAAAATGTCAAAAAGGAAAAAGCACTCGACATTTTCCCCATGTCATTTTAAACTAGGTGGTAGAAAAGAACAAGAGAACCATAGGTGTCCTTTGGGTTAGAAGACACTTTAAAGATTACGAGTTAATTCACCAAAGGTGTTTGGAGTTTTCTCCTGCCATGGTAGCAAGGTGACAGTGTCTGGTGTCTGCTCTAGAGCAGCCCACAGGTTGGTTATGAAGGAAAGCAGGCTTATCTGATGGAGCTTGAAGCTTAGAATTGGTACCACGCAGGTCTATATGAAAGCTCCAAGATGGATATGGTAGTACACACCTGTAATTCTAGACCCTGGGAGGCTGAAGCAGGAGGATCCCAAGTTTAAGCTAGGTCTGGGCAACTTAGAGAGTCTCAAAATTAAAAACTGAAAAAAAGGGCAGGGGGCTTGGGATATAGTTCAGTAGGAAAGCCTTGGGTTGAGTCCTGAGTAACACACCCACACAAACAGATACACACAGAAAGAAAGCTCCAAAGGAAAAGGTTTGAAAGAGACAAAGACAAAGAACAATCCCAGTGCTGTGTGGGTGGAAGAAGAGGAGAATGGTAACAAGGAGAGGGGTGCAAAGCCTCCCAGGCCAGTGCAGAGTCAGAGCCCCCACAGGACTCCCGGGGTATCGGTGGAGGTGGAACATGGCACCGTGAGAGCAAGGAACCCATGACCCATCCTATCCTGTGAAATGTATTGTCAGGAAAATGTCCCCAGAGGACATTCAGCTGTTGAGAGTAAGTAGAAGGTTACTAAGCAGAGCATGGAGCCAAGGGCCAGAGCAGTGGGACAGACTGCAGAAAGCAGCAGCATGTGCAGGAAGGGGGCAGGGACACAGTGTTTTAAGGAAATGAGGGGGCTTAGAGAAGGGTAACAGCAGGGTAGCTCCTTGTAGATTTTCACTCAGCATTTAGCAGAGGAGTTTGAGGTGCTTTGCCTGTGTAAGGCATGGACTCCTCGTGGTACTGTAGGAGCAGGGAGGGGCTGGACAGTAGAGAGGCAGCAAGGGAACCCATGAGCTTCAAGCCAGTGGGACTCAGCATCCATTCTGCATGTAAGTACCCTGCATTTTTTTCCTTCTTAGTACCTGGGACTAAACTCAGGGCCTTTATATTGAGTTACATCCCCAGTCCCCGCCCCTCGTTTTTGAGACAGGATCTTGCTAGGTAAACTAGGCTGCCCATGCTGGGCTTGAACTTGCAATCCTTCTGCCTCAGCCTGAGAGCACTAGAATTTAAGGTGTGCACCATCATCCCCACATAGCCTGCACTTCCTTAATCCCAACTGAGCAGGAAAGACAACGCAAGTAGTTCTCGGAGGCTTCTGCTTTGGGTTTCTCCCAGGTAACTAACGCTGCTGCATAGTGTAGAGGGTAACAGACTGTTGGTGATGTTACTTCCTCAGCAAGTCAGAGAAGAGGTGGAAGGATTAGACACTCATTTGTTTGTCCCCTGCCTGGGGTGCTATGCAGGGAGGACACCTATTGTCATACTAATGGGTCATGAGACCCCACCTGTCTAAGTTACAGGACTTGTAGACTTTGTGTGGCTTCCTAAGATGGCACAGTACAGAGGAACCATGAGTGTGCTCCATGCAGCAAGTGCGAATCTCTGACCCACCTGCCACTGTCCTGGGCCTGTCCTTGTCCCATTGAGAGACCTCCAAAGAGCCAAAGTTTTACCTAGAAAGGGGGAATATTGGGCAGCCTTGCAACCTTGTGTTGCCACATTTCAGGGAAGGGGCCCATGGCCTGGGGCAGCCTTCTAGGCAGACCCACTGGGCATGAAGCAGAGGGGCAGAAATAACCCGCTTCTTCCTCCTACCCCAGCCCTTCCTGCTTCTGGTGTGAACACCTGATAATGACAGTCCTGAAATGTGCTCAGAGCACCCCTGAGGAGGAGCAAAGAGTCTAGCCCAGCTTGAGCCTCCTTCCCTGCCTTTTCCCTTTGTCACTGAAAATGGCTGGCCCTTGCCCAAGCCAGCTCCTCCTCTGTTCTGATTTTTCCTCTGTGGCCCTTAGTCCTACAGGTAGGGGTAGGGAAGAGCCAAAGAATTGTTACCCTGTGGGCCTAACTGGACCCAACACAGAGGCAGAATACTCCTGAAGTGAGGGAAAAAAATAAGTGAAAACGAGTTCCTCACCGGAGCCTGGCACTAGCAGGAGAAAGAAGACCGGTTTGGGGTAGAGAGCTTTGGTCCTCAGGAAAGTTCTGTGCTGTCGAGAGGGCTGGGGCCACTCTGACAGGCCTCCCACATTTACAGAGTTTTTCACTCTGTCTCACAGATCTTACCCAACCTTTTCTGCTAGGCTGCATTTTTTTTTTTAGCAAGGGTACCCAAGACTTTTGGCCACCAGGAACACTCAGCCTTTTATAAAACCCTCAGCATCTGCCTCTCCTGATTAGGACCCAGATCCCATCAGTCTTCTTGTCACAGAAAGAAGGGAATTGGCACCAAAGCCTCAGGCTTGGGAATAGCTCTGGCCCAACACCCAGGGCCTTGGAGAGAGGATTTGCAAATTCTCAGAAGCCCTAAGGACAAAAGAAGCACCATCTGCCCTAATGAGTGGTGAACAGATGGGAAGAAATCAGCACAAGGAGGCCCTTTCACTGTGGGACAGTCCCCTGGCCAAAAACAAGCATGACCAACACCAGGTGGCAGGTTCTGTCACTGGCCATCCAGCCCCACTTTTAGAAATCAGTGTTGAGGCTCACTGTGCTAGGAAAGGCTAGCTGGAGGCGAGAGGCATGGTCCAGCTCCATCTACAGAAACCACTTCCTTCTCTCGGCCTTGGTTGCCTCTGCTATAAAATGAGGAAGTCAGCCAGGGACATAGCTCAGTGGCACAAGTACCTGCCTGGCAAATGCAAGGTCCTGAGTTTGATTCCCAGTACCAAAAGAATAAAAAATGAAGTCAAACCAAGTATGGTGTTACATCTGCAATCCCAGCACTTGGGGGCTGAGATAGGAGGAACACAGGGAGTTCAAGGCCAGCCTGGGCCACAGTTAGTTTGAAGGCCTGTCTGAACTACACAGTGAGACCCTGTCTCAAAACAGCAACAACAGGTTGCTGAGATTCTTGCCTTGGTAGCCCTGTTGGCAGGATTAGAGCTAGTCCTGGCATTGGAGTCTCTGTTAAGGTGTGGCCCAGGCCAAGTTGCTGTCTCATCCTCCTGCTGTTGTGCAGAGATTGGCTATGACGTCAGGCTCCAGGTCAAGGCCCAGTTATAAGGCTTTGCATTTCCCTAGGGCCATCTGAGGCCATCTAGCTCTGCACTAATGGCAAAGGACTCGTGTTTCTGGGCAGGGCAGCTAGTGGGATCGGGAAGATCAGTAGCAGGGAGTGACGATGCTAAAGGGGGCACTGGGGCATGAACGTCATTACCCAACCAGGCCATACTGGTACAAAAGGTGTCTTTATTGAGGTCTGGGTATTAATTAGGCACTTGGCCAGAGCAGCAGCTTAAATATGAGGCAAGCAGGCAGAGGTCAGCCATGCCTGGGTCAGGCTGGGATGGTAAGGCTAGAGGCATAGACTGTCTCCAGACAGACAGAAGTCAGGAGGCAAGAAGGAGAAGAAGGGGATGAACAGAAGTCCGGGTCACAGGCCTGACGGGCTGGCTGTGTGGGGCTGGGCAGTAAGCTCTGGGTGGCAGGTCCAGCAGGGAAGGAACCAGGCTTTCTTCCTCCACAGACCCCATAACCCCAGGCCTGAGCCCCTGGCAGGGGCAGCTGCACTGGGGCCATCTCAGGCCTCACTTCTTCACCTTGGCATCATAGGTGCCTGCATTCTTGTAGGCACTCACGTAGCCACTGTCGTCCAGGATGTCCTGCCGTCCCGCAATGCCCTTGCCCTTGCCGCTCTCGTCGAAGCGCTCTTTGTGAGAGCCAGTGTACTTGCTGGTGTCAGTCAGCCGTTCCACAGCACCCCCTGTTTTTGCTTTCTGTTTAGACAAGAGTTCCCCCAAGGACTCTTGGTGAGGGAGCTTGGCCCCTTCCCACCCCCAGTGGAAATTTCCTGTACCCCCACAGTGGCCAACAGAGACCAGCAGGGCACTTACAGTGACACCCACGTTCGCTGGTTCCTTGCCTGCCACCAGTTGGCAGATAGCATCGAAGGCCTCCTCCTTGCTCTTCCCCTTGAACCGCTTGGTGGCCAGCTCTTCCAGGGCCTTCTTGAACTCCTCATAGTTGATGACCCGAGCTGACTTCCCCCTGCCAGGCACATAGGCATGATGAGTGTTCTCTCTTCTCCATGTCCTCCCTGGTCCAACCCCAGTGCCCCACCCTCTGGGAACATGAGAATCAGGGTCTGTCTAGGGCTCACTTGACTTTGGAGAAGACGATGTCAACGTCCGTCCCTGTCACAGCCTTTCCATCAGCCACCTTGCAGTCCTTGCACAGCTTGGCCCAGTTCTTGCCGTTCATCTCTTGCCCACTTGCCTTGGGGTCACCATGGATGGCAAATTTGCGGAAGCTCTCCTGTAGCCCAGCTACATCTGTGCTTGTTGCCATGCCACCCTGTGGGGACTCACCTCAGTCACATCCAAGCCAAGCTCTCTCCCCACACCAAAGCCCAGAACATCCTTGCTCCCACCTGAAGACCAGCTGGACCAAGGTGGTGGCTCACACTGGGTGCTAGAGCTGCCCAGAGAGAAGCAGAGCGCTGCACACCCATCTACCTGGGCCCCAGACCCTAGTGAAGAGTCCTGAGAGGAAATGTCCTGTCAGTGCCAGCCCTGGCTCTGAGTAGAGCTAGAAGATGAAATCATGATGTCCACACCAGGCTGGAAACAGAGTGGCACTGTCCAGAAAGGCTATAAGGCAGCAGCTGGGACATGGCTTTGTCTGTCCCTGGCACAAGGCCTATTTGGGTGGAAATGAGGGTTGCAGAGCAGGCCCCCCTCCCTCTTCAGTTCTATACCCACCTGGGTCAGGGTCAGGATGCTGGTTGGGCAGGTATTTAGCAAGGACAGTGTCTCTGTTAGGGTCATGAAGACCCAGAAAGGCCCAGGCCAGGCCTGAGCAGGGAGACACAGCATATGCAGGAGCATATGCCTTAGGCAGGGGTGCAGCTGGCCCAGCCAGGACCTTGTTACTATTTGCTGTTAAACAAAAACATGAGGGGAACAGAAGCTTGGGGCTGGCCTGGCCACAGTTTGTGAAGCTTGGAGACAGTTGCTAAGGGAGGGTGGTGCTGCTTGGAGAATGTTGCTAAGGGCAGGATGGTGTCAGGGTGGCTCAGGGAGAAGCTCCCAGTGCTGCTGGGCTGGGCTGGGCTGGGCTGGGCTGGGCTGGGGAGCAGTGGCCCATGGGTGGGGCAAAGCAGCACTCCCTGCACCTACAACAAAACCATGGCTTTCTGGCCCCTTGCCACCCATTGGGTCTGCAGCCTCCTAATCTATGGAGTTTAGGAGGAGCAGAAGATCTGGGGTAACCTGAGTGGAGGTTGTAGAATAAGTAACCAACCCCAAGAGGCAGGTTGACAAGTGGGACCATGGTGTTGATGCTGTGATCCTCCACTGAAGCATGTCCCCCCCACCTCCACCCCATCTATACCTCAGCCCTCTACTGAGGTCCCCTACCACACCCTGAGCATGACCACATGAGTTAACATTCCCACAAACCATATGCACACAGCTCCAGCCCTCCACATAGTCAGCCTTGTACCCCTGATCACACCCACAGCCCTGCACTGTGACTCCGCTATCCATGTCCACAGTCCCAGGATTAAGAGCTGACCCTTTCCTCAGCTCCCACCCCTGCACAGACTCCAGAAAACCTGCACTGAGATACTCGAGTAATACCCTCAGGCCTGCAGGGAAGTGCCCCATGCCCATAGGCCGCCTGCATTTCCCTGACCACACCCTCAGCCAGGACCATAGTCTGGGCACTGAGGGCTCCCTGACCACACCTGCAGTCCACTGCAGCCTCCCTACCCACACCCTACAGTCCTGATACCCCTAGCAGACCCAGTGATGTAGCAACCTTTGTCATGTCCTGACCATACCCTCAGCGCCTCACTGTCTGTGCACCCACACCCTCTGACCATATCCTGTACTGAAGCCCCCCAAGTACCCTACCTGAACGTTGGCATTTTGGGACCCAGTGACCCCACAAACACACTGCAGCCTCCTGGCCACACCCTGTCTCAGCCACCATCTTTATTGCTAGTTCTTACAGGAAAACCTCCAGTGACCACAGCCTGGGCCGCTACCTAGCTCCCCCTCTTCTACTACCACAGGCCTTGACGTTAAAAGTCCCTTCCTGGTGACCATTACTCATCTATATCTAAACTGCAGAGACATCTGTGGGACTACAGTCCTAGCTGGCTCTGTACTCTCCTCTCCCTAGGTGCATCCTCCCATCAAGGGCCCAACGCCCTATACTCAGTTTACCAAGCATAATATTGTCCAGGGGAGTTTGGGTACCACAGGATCCTTGTCTCCGGGGACTGGGAGACTCCTGATTGCAGTGCCCACTCCTGTCTGTGGGAAGATGGATTCTTGGTAATCTCTGGGCTATTCAGGTGGAGTAGTTACAGGAAGCAGCCAAGGGGTCTGCAAGCCAGGGTAGCCAGGGATGGTGCCACCGAGGCCACCCCTCCGCTCCTGCTGGGACAGCTGGAGTCATCAATCAAGGGAGCAGGAAGGTGGGGGCTGGGGAGTAGGGTGGAATGCTCGGTTGGGGCAGCGGCAGGGCCTCTCAGCTGGTGTCCTCGGCTCTGTACCATCAGGGGTTGGGTCCTCTTTCAGGCCGCTCCCACCCACCCCTATTTGTGCAGGATACTGATCAGGGTGGTCGGCGTCCGGGTCTCCTACCAGCTCCAATATCGTGGCTGCTCCCGCAGCGTGCACTCAGATGGACAGAAACACACAGGAACGGACGGATGGATGCGGGAGAACAGGCAGCTCCGCAGCTCCGCTCCCTGCCGGCTCCGGGGCGGGACTGCAGCCAGGGCGGCTCCACAGTATTATCCCCTGTTTCTCGGTCTCTATAGAGACGGCGAATCCCGCCCCCGGGCTGTCTCGGCGGGAGAGTGACCAAGGTCACGCTGGCTCCGCCCACCAGGCACCGCCCTCTGCGCCGGCGGGGCTCCGTGACAGCCTCACCACGCGTTCCTTAAGGCTGGAGTGGCTCCTGTGCTTCTCGACGTCTTAGGGTGGTCCCATGCGGAAAAGTTCCTCACCCCAGGCTCCATCAAGAGTGCAAGCAAGACCCCAACCTCCGGAGATCTAGCCTCCCCGAACCAACCAGAGCCACAAATGTCCCTTCCCTACATGACAGCTGGCTCAGGACCACAGCCATCTGCTTAATGTATGATATCCTCAGCCACAACTCTCACGTTCTCCCGATAGGGTTCAGATTCGGTCAGATGCAGGAGGAAGGGGACGCTGAATAACACACACCTGCCCAGCCCTAGAGCCGGTGCCCTGATGGTGACCGCATTTTTAAGAAAAAGCTCTGGGCCTTTGGAATCAACGTCCAGTTTTCATTTCCACTTTGCCCGCAGCTTCCATCACCTCTGGAGCCTGTGTGGGTGTCCCCCACCCCCAAAGTCTCCCAGGTGCAAATCCCATTGTCTTTAAGAAAAGCAGCCTCCTTTAGGAAGCTTTTTAGGGCCTTTCCCAATGATGAGCTCTAAACAGCACACCTTCCTGGGACAATCCAGGCAGCCCCCTACTGCATAGGGACCCACCTCACCCTGCCCTAGGCCGGACTGGCAATGGTACAGCTTCCAGAGGGCCCATGGCCCTTGCCATTAAGAAAGCAAGCACCAGGGGCTGTGGAGATAACTCCGTGGCACAAGTGCCTGCCTGTCAAGCGCAAGGTCATGAGTTTGAGCCCCGGTCCTGCAAAAAAAAAAAAAAGAAAGAAAGAAAGAAAAAAAGAAAGAAAGCACCAAATCCACAAAAGCATTAAAAAAGTTTACTGGAGCATTAGGGCGGGTGAGATGGATATTGCCAAGTCGTGGACGAGGGAGGTCGATCCTGCCAGCCATGGGGCCCCTAAAGTGCACTAGGTGCGGCGAGGGTGGGTTGTTGCATAGAGTGCGGCCGGCTGCTCTTCCTCCTTGGCCCTCCTGCCTCTCGGCACATTTAAGGCCGGCTGCCCTCATTGCCACCCAGCGTCCCAGGTTCGCCACTGCTCGGGCTCACAAACACCGAGGGTGCACGCACCTGCAGCACCAGCCCGAGCTCTCGGACTCTCCCCCCAGGAGCAGCGAGGGCGGCACTACCTAGGCGCGTCTGTGCCACTGGAATCTCATCCATGGACTCGGCTGATGCAGAGTGGTAGGTGCCTGCCGGGCCAGCTGCACTCACTGGGCTGGCGCTGGAACTATCGGTGGAGGAGCTGGGGCGCTGGACTGGGACCCGGGGGCCTGCACCATGGAAAAAAAGAAGAGTTGTGGCTCTAGCCTCTAGCTTTCCCTCCCTCCAAGTTCCATGAATAGGACCCCAACAGGGAGAAGTGCTCACGCCGCAACTTGGGTAGCGGGGACTCCGGATCCAAGATCCCAGACTTTGGCACCTTATACCTACGTCGCTTTCTTTTTTTCTGCAGAAATAGGGTTGACTGAATGTGACTTCCCCAAACACAATGATGCCAAAAGCAGTAGAGGTGTCAGCATCGTAGAGGATTCCTGCAGGCCTCCACTCAGCCAGAGGGCCAAGCCCCATCCCTCCTACCTGGGGTCGGATGGCAGGAGGCAGGGCTAGAGTGTTGGGGGAGGAGGACTGTGAAGGTTCCACTTCGTCTTGAGGGGCAAGAAATTGGGAGGGGCTGAGGGAAAAACAAAACAAACTCTGAGTGCTGTTCCCCAAATCCCTTCCTATTAGAAGTCCCTTCCTAGCAGAGGACAAAGAGGGGCAAGACCCACACCTTGGCCCTGGTCTACCCTCTTACTCCCACCTTTCATGGCCCTGTCATGCTCATGGGAGATGCCCAGGTATCCATCACTCACTTAGAATTTACTGTTGCTGGCCTGCCCTGGCCAGGGGGCTCTGGGCGCACATGGCTGAAGGTCCTCATGTAGAACTCCATCTCCTGGGGAAGGTGAGGTTGAAGGAGACCAGAAGGCCAGGTGCAGATGCAGAGCCTCCTGAATGCTGAGCCCAACTTAGTCTGGAAGTTTTCTCAGAGGGAGGTCTAAAAGCCTCACTGCAGGGTCTATGGCTGTCTTCTCCCTTCCCAGTTGCACAGAAAACATCCCTCTGCAGAGTGAGGCTTAAAACATCCATTTCTGAACCCCACTACTCTATCCATAGGTTTCATATCATCTAGTCAAAATGCTACCTCCTCCAGGAAGGCTCCACACTGTGGGTCCAAAAATGCCCAGGATAGGGCTACTCAGCCAAGGGGCTGGCAGGGAAGAGCTTAGAGTTCCCTCGCCTGCTCTTGGCCCCTCTGGCTGGGAGATCACACAGCTGCTCACAAAAATCAGTGTGTGCCTTCATTCTCATACAGGACTGACCACGACCCCAGCTACTGGCAAGGGGTCAGTCCCCACTGCCCCATCCAGAAAGGGAAGGCAAAAAGGGATGGAACAAATAGCCTCTCAGGCCCCCAGGCAACACAAGACTCTGGGCCCTCATGATCCTGGGGGCAGCAAACCCAACCCGGAAAAGCAGAGGAGCCTGGAGGCAGGGAGGCAGCCAGAGAGGGCAGTCCTGCACTCAGACGTGCCCAGCTACACCGGAGAGAACTGCAGGTGAAGAAACAAAAACAAAGGCCAGGAAAAGCAGGCTAGGTAGGGCGTGGTGCAGAGGGCGAGGGGCAGGGCCCGGGCCTTAAGAAGGAGAGCACCGAGACAGCTGTCGCCACTTGCTCAGCAGTCGTTTCCATGGAGATTGAGGCGTCCTGACTAATGTAGAGAGGACAGTACAACAGCAACGCGTCTCTAAAACAAGCCTATGTTTGGGGGCAACGGCTCCTCCAGCAAGGGGCCCCTCCTGCATTCTTGCTGAGTGGGGGTGGGGAGACTGCCTGCCAGAGCCCGGGCAGATCTGGAGGACCCAGGACAGAGCCCAGCCACTGGGAGCTGGCAGCACAGGTGCAAAGACAGAGTCCCCAGGCAAGTCCTATGCCCAACCTTTGCCTAGGTTGACCTTTGGGGGAAGAGTTGTGGAAGAGCTCACTTAACAGAGGTCAGTCAGACTGGGGCCGCAAGAAAATTCTCCCTTCCTTTCTTTTTTGGAGATAGGATCTTCTATGTTGACTAGGCTGGCCTCCAACTCATGATCCTCCTGCCTCAGCCTCCATAGTAGCTGGGACTACAGGTGTGCACCACTGCACTCCCCAGCTTCCCCCATCTTGTCTTTTCCCCAGTGTGGACTGAGCACCCCTCCTTGGCGGGGGAGGGGGATTCCTGGCTCCAAGATAGGAGCCAGGATCTACCCAGCTAAAGAAATTTAAAAGGGTTACCAGCTGGTCCCCACTCAGAACTCTCCTTTCCTCATAGTTCTCCTTGGGATCTCCCTCAGCCTCTGCTCTCCCTTCTGTAAAAGCAGACAAGCACTGAATCCTACTAGTAGACACCCCACAATTCACTTGCAGATGGATAGTAGAGAAATGTCCTTGTGGTTGCTACAAATGGCCCCAAAGCCTAAGGAAGGCAAGGACACAGGCCCTGGAGTCTGGGCCCCCAAGGCCAGTTCTGCTTCAACTGGCACAGATAGGAAGCTCTGGAAAGTCTCCTGTGTACCTCCTCTGTGATGCAGACATAGGCATGACACGTACCGCCCAGGACGCTGCCACTGTGTTTACACAGGTCAGTGCCCAGCACCAAAGCAGGTGTATGGTAGTACTGCAGGAGGGTCCCCACCTACTGCCAGCACCCCTGAGCCTGGCAATGAAAACAGAAGAGGCGGGGTCCCAAGCCCTCTTCCACCCTCCCACTAGCATGTGTTTGTGTCCAGTTGCCATGAGGATTTGGCATCCAGGGTTCAGCCTTCCCAGGAAAGCTTGCCTGGGCCCCCTGCCTTCCCAGTCCCCAGGGGCACTGAGGACTGGACCACCTCCTCCACCCCCAGCTGCTGACCTCAGGAAGCCATGAGGCGTGGGAATGGGGACAGGCTGGCCAGCAGCTGGGTCGGAGAGTTTGTGCTTTGGTGTGTGGAAGCCCTAGGGCTCCCCAGACCAGGCTTCAGTTTAACCATTCTCAGCCTCAATGTGATTAGCTGTAATGTGGGTTAGTAATACCTGCCTCTTGGACTCTTCAAAAGATAAATAGGGTAACTGGCAGGGAAGTTCAAGGTCCCAGATGTAGAAAGGGATGGCTCTACCTTGGCCACCCAATTGCTAACCATTGTTTATTCATCTCTTTTCTGCAATCTCACCCTGCCTGCTCCTAGGCTCCCACATTCCAGTCTCTGTACATACCTGGAGCCTGACAGGCACATACATGAGGCTGCAGAAATGCAGAGCTCCCTCTGGCCATGCTGGTGGCATGTCCCCTACTTCCCAGCATGCCCTACTCCACTGCCTCTCCAGGCTTCTTCCTTTGCCATGTCCCTTCACTGGCTTTTTTTGCATAGCCCACCCCCTCTACACGCACACCCAGGCCCATCTCCCACCCCTTGCGTCCTCTGGGCCACCTGTATACCTGAATGGGCCGCATCTTGGTGGGACATAACTCGAGCTCCCTTTGGGCCCCCTTTGCCTCCTGCGGTGGGCGGTGCTGCACAATGTATTCATAGGTGGTGAGCTTGTGCCACACTGGTAGAAGGGAGGAGACAGCTCAATGGGGGAGAGGTAATCTCAGAGCTCAGAACACGGAGGAAGGGGCTGGCAAGATGGCTCAGCGGTCTAAAGCACTTGGTTAGGCAAGTTTAGGCAATTGCAGGGACCACAGTTCAATCGCTGGCACCACATGCTGTGCCAGCCCCACCTCCAGGGCAGGCTGAGCCGGCCATAATATCAATAAATAAATAAATACATACATATATACATACATACATAAATAATAGTCTTCTAAAAAAAGAAAGAACAGGGACGAAGGCACCCAGCTCCTAAAAACCTCTGTTTCCATATCTACTAAGCTATGGGATGAGATCAGGCACCCAAGAACCAGCACTGATAAAGGGCATGGTTTCATGGCCCCACCATGGAATGCAGTGCCTCCCTGCCACCTAGGGACCCCTATTTCCTATTAGGCAGTGGGGAGAGGCACTTACTGAGATAAATGTGGAAGCACAGCAGGTGGCCGAGCAGGGCTGTGGAGAGCAGGCCCAGAAGGATGAGCAGAGCAGCCAGGGCCAGGATGGCAGGAGCCTGGGTCTCCACAGGGGCAGCAGGCAAGAACACAAACCACACCTCCGTGTGATTCTTCAGAACTGAAAGGCACATGCAGACTGTGCTCAGCCAGGGTCAGAGCCAGTGACCACAAGAGGCCAGGTAAGGGAAGATCTGGGACTCACTGACCTTCAAAGTGCTGGTTGGTGCGCAGCCGCATAGGATTGACAAAGAACTCTACAAAGACATAAGTGGCCACCAGCACCAGGAGCAGGACACCCAGTAGAGCAGATGCCACACTGTGTAGAAAGAGTCTGGCCCAGCCATGGGCAGCTGTCAGCACCCAGCAGCTCCAATTTAATAAGAGCCAGGAGTTCAGAGGGGCCCACAGCTAGGATGAGGAGCTTGGACCCTGACCCCACACTCCCAACTCTTTTGAAGCCAAAGTCACAGAGAAAAATGAGGATGGGTGATATAGTCTTTGGACTTGCATGGTGGAAGACACTAAACCCACCCTCAACTGGCACCCCAGGTGGATCACCCCCTCAGAGCAAGTAGCATACATAGATATACACCAGCGCCCAGGTCCTCTAAGTACGCACCCGTCCCATTACAAGCAGACTGCACATCCCACATTCCCTACGCCCACGACTGGCCCTCACTCACCGGTAGTTCCTCTCGCCCACGCAGTTATTGAGCCACTTGCAGTGGTGATCAAACCCGCACACGCACTTGTTGCAGGCACTGCAGTGCTTGGAGCGAGCGCTCCTGCAGGGCAGAAGGCAGCGCGCAGTCGGCCAGCCCATCCCGGCTTTCACATCCGCGCGGTCCAAGCGGGGAGCGGTGGTCACGTAGCAGCCGCAGCTTCAGTCGGGAACCCACAACCCACATCCACCCCACAGCGCAGCGCACCGCGGGGAGCGCGCGCGCCCTCTGGCGGAACTGCTTGGGAGATGCAGAAGCGGAGGAGAGAAGGAAGCCACGGGCTCTGGAACTGTGTGGCTATGTGACAATCATCTAAAATGGAAAAAGGTCTTCCTTTCTAACCAAAGTCCCCTCAGCCAGGTCAGAGGATGGACAGTGTGCATGTTCATGACAGCTCCCTTTTAGGGTCAGCTTTCCAGAAAACCTCAATTTGTGTGGGCTAGTAGAAAGGAGCCATGAGAGGATCAAGCTGTTACTTGCACAGCCACTAAGGCAGCTCACTGCAAGGGGTCAGCTGAGGGGAGATCTTCCATTCCTAGAAAGCACCAGGGAAAACCCAAAGGAGTGCGGACAAGTGGGCCACGACCTCTGTTCCACCATAGCCAGAAATCTGTAGTGGGCAGCAACTGCCAGAGAAGCTGCTCAGAATCATGTGCTGACTGGAGCCTAGGGAATGGTAGCATGTCCTGGTGCTCGCGTCCTTGGCACACCTTAATGATGTGGGCTTTCGGGCTCTTGTGCACAGACCCATTTAGCAGCCTGCTTGGCCCTTCAGACTCCAAGTGTGAGGCTGGACTTGGGGGACACTTCTTCCTTTATTCCTCACAGAGGTTGGGAGATGGGGATGCTTCCGAAGGGCAAAGAGCCCTACAGGGCCCTGGGATCCCCCAAGTAGAAGGAGTGCTTCATTTTCTGATTCCTTTTCTCACAAGACATGTGGCCTGGGACAAGCTACTCGGCCTCCTTGGGCTTCTGCCTTCTCATGGGTAACCAAGGATACCCAAGCATCTCCTTATAAGCCAGGCAGCCAGTTGTGACCCATGCTCTGCCCTTCAGTAGCTGAGCTGTGTGACTTTGGGCCACTTCCCAGCTTCCAGAGGGTGGGCTCTTCCCCCGCTGTGCACAGTGCTCAGCAGAGCACTCACACATCTATCCCACCCACCTATGAGTGCTTGTGAGAAAGTGAGATGTCACAGGAAGTTAACCTTTAGCAATGGCTGTGGCAGTGTCAAATGTCTTCTACTTTAACTGCTGGAAATACTTTCTCATCTATTTCCAGTCACCCCCTCCCCTTCACAGAGATCAGTTCTCATAACTCCGTCAAGACTCTTGACTGTAAAACATGAGCGTTCTAAGTATCAAGATGACTGTGAAGTCCTGGCACATCCCTCTCTTCCCTGAACTCTCCTGGAAGACCCCCAGGCACACTTATGATTCACATGTGCCTATGCACTCACACACACATGCACTCACACATCCACGTCGCACAGGTTGCAATGCAGGTCTTCAATGACATGTGCATGCTGGCTGCGGTTGAATATGGGCAGCGGCCCTGAATAGCTCTTGTCCCGAACATTGGCATCTGCTGGATCAATGGAAACTGCAGTCAGGTGTACCACGAGGTGGCCAACAAAGATGGCACCCATGCACTGGCCCAGCAAGTTAAAGACTCACTCCACACTGCTGAAGGAGAGCCCCACAGGCTTTCTGTGGCTAAAGAACACCTCACCTACATTATTCCTTTTATGGAAGGACTTCCCATGCCACTTTCTGCCTCTCATCCCCATGAGCCATCTCATCAGCTTTTGGTGGATCCCTGTACCCCGAATGGAAGACAAGACGATAGGGGCCATCTGTGAAGGAGTTCACAAGCTATCATTGCTTACTCTGCACCCAAAAAGCTGAACCACGAGGCCTTGGCTTCAATATTTCAGGCTTGGTACAGGCCCTGGATGCTCTCACCTCAGGCCAGTTGTTTTTCAGTTCCAGGTGGTGAAGTGGGACTGAAAGACATCAGCCCCTAAGGTCACAGACCTGAAGTTCTAAGTTATGAGCTTATTTATCTTGCTTTCATGTGAAGTCAGCTCTAGAATGAAGCAGCCATCCCCCTCAGCAGCTCCAGCCAAACGGAAAATCACTTGCAGACAGGTTCATCTACTTGCTACCTCCCCAACCTGGACTCAAGCACTCAGAGCACTGAGATGCATGTCTGGGATGGTCCAACCAGGGGTCACATGCCTCACTCCTGGAGCTGAAACACAGCTCTTCAGGACCAAACTGCTCAGTGACTGAGTCAGTATGAAAGAAGATGAGTATGCTGACAACTTGTCGCAAAGTCTGACTATGAAAATTCAGCCAAGCAGGCACCTACTCTCCCTTTCTGCACCTACCCATGACAATCTACTTATCCTTTTGCTAGCCAGGAAGACAGCGTTCCTTCACTGTACCAGCTCAGCACTCTGCCTCTACCCTTGACCCACACCTACTTTCCGCCCCCTCAGATCCCTCCACTGGTATACATGAGCCAGGCCCTGCCCTACTGTGTCACACATAGCCAAAGAGAGACAAACCACAACCATCACTGACCTCTATCCCTGTGGCCACTGCCACAGTTTAGATCTTCACTTTTTGCCTGGGTCACTCAGACAAAAGCCTCCTGACTCTGCCTCTCCTGTCTGTGTTCCTTTGAGTCTGCCACACACAGTTACACAAGGAGCTTTTAAAAGCTTAAGACCCTTTCTGCTTAAATTCCTACAGTGGCTCTTGAAGGCTCCCTAGGTCTCCACATGGAGCTCATGCTTCAGTTAAGGGCCACGGCCTTTTTTGCATTCACTAAGTTCCTTTCAAATTTCTACAGTACTTCCACCTACTCCACCTCACCATTTGGGTCTCTCTTAAACACTTAATCAAGGTGGACAAACATTTGCCTTTCTGCCTGCTCCAACACTTCTCCTGGTACCCTCCTGGTTCATTCATTCAACTGTTTACTGAAGTCTTTGTGCCAAGCACTAGGGGGCTATGGCAGGGGCTACACAGATATGGTTCCCAGCCTTGAGGGGCCCACAGCCTGGTGAAATACAGAAATCTTAATCAAAAAACAGGTTAGTTACAATGAAGAAGGCCCAAGGGAGAATGTGGTTTTGTAACTGAGTGACCTCATCTGGTCTGAAGGAGTCTGGAAGGCTTCCCTAAGAAAGCATCATCACAGATGAGACTCAAGAGAACAGACCACAGGGGATCAAACTGTGGTCCCTGCAGTTGCCTAAGCTTGCCTAAGCAGGTGCTTTAGACTGCTGAGCTATCACACTGGCCCTAATCTCACCAGCCCCTCCTCAATTTTCACAACTGTCTACAGACCAAATTAACTCATGGGCCTCCAGTTCTTGACCTCTGACTCAAGTGGGTGTTGAGGATGGGGAGAAATAAGGAGTTTCCAAGCAGAGACCAGTGTTGCCAAAACAGAGGAGAACAAAGGAAATAATGTAAGAGGAAGTTGGGGAGAGAGGCAGAGTCCAGAACTTAAAAGAGACTTGACCATATAAGGATCTTCAACCTCATCCCTTAAGACAGGAAGAGCCCACTGCATAGTCCTGAACCACTTGAACATATTAATTTGCTTTTGTTATTGTTATTTGGCTGGTTGATTGGTTTGGTGGGGTTTTTTGTTGGGGAGGGGAGGTCCTGGGACTCAAACTCAGGACCTTCCACTTTCTAGGCAGACTCTTGTGCAGCTAAGCTATAACTCTGGCCCCTTGGTTTATTTTTTGGAGATAAGGTGTTGCAATGTCGCTCAGGCTGGCATTGAACCTCCATGCCTCCTGCCTCCCAGTTCTACTCAGTGCTGGGATTATAGATTTATAGACATGCCACCATACTCAGCTTCAGATTTGTCTGCCTGCAGGGATTCCAACGGTTAAGAGTAAGGGATGCACAGGGGAGACTTCCTTAGAAACCTAAATGGTCACTGAGGCCAGAGAAGCAGATGGTTGGGTAAGGCTCAGGGAAATTCAGTAATTATTAAGGCAGTAAAATCAATAGAATTTGAGGATTTTTGGGTGTGGTGGCGCGCACCTGTGATCCCAGCACTTGGGAAGCTGAAGCAGGAAGATCAGTATGAGTTTGAGATCAGCCTGGGCTACAAAAGTGAGCTCAAGGCCAGCCTGAACTGCATGTCGAGACCCTGTCTCAAAAAGACAAATAAATAAACAAACAAACAAACAGAATTTGAGGACCAGGTGGATACTAGCAATAGAGAAAAAGGGAGAGGTCAAGATATGGGGAGAGGTTGGACACAGGGGACAGGGGAGCTGTGAGCATCAAATGTCCTTCTGGACACAAGAGAGAGACTGGTAAAAATGCCCTTCTGTCCCCACAGCCTGCTGCCCGGGCCCCCGCCCCATACTTATCATGTGGTGGGAACACCATGTCCAACCTACCTGCCTTTCTTCCTACCAGCCACTGAGCACCCAGAACTCATCTTTGCAACCCAGGCCCAAGCCAGTTCCAGGCCATAGTGAGTACTTTGTACACATCCTTACTTTACCCCATTCCTTTGGGGCCCTGAGAGAGCCTACTGAAAGGAGACGCTGATGGAAGGAAGAACCATATAGCCCTGGTCAGAAAGGCAGCTCCAAGTTCTTCTGCATGGGCCAAAAGATATGGACAGTGAAATATGGAGAAGCCCAACCCTAAAAATTATCCTGCTTCCTCAGTCAGGCCACCTGAGCAGCCCTTCTGGCCTCACTGGATAGCTCAGGAAGTCACTTATCCTATCTGAGCCCTAGTATCTCCATTAGTAAAATAGAGAACTGCATCCCTTACAGTATTACTGTAAGGATTAAATGAGACAATCCTTATAAAGTTACTAACACAGTGCCTGGCACACATTAAGTGTTCAATGAATACCCGTTTCCTTTGTTTACTATTATTTGTTCTAAATAAACCACACAATTATTAATGTGATTTCCCAGGGATCCTGATAGTGGAAATCCAAGCAATTTTGATTGTAGGATATATATACTCCAAAACATAGGAAGAATGTCCCATGGTCATTCCACTTAGTTACCTAAACCCCACTGGTCTCCTCAGAGAAAGTCTCATTTTCCATTCATAGAGCTGATGACCAGCCCTGGGTTCTTATGAGCCAGGAAGTCCCCATGGACATGGTTGGTGAATGAGGATGAGAATCTTCTCTTAATCTTTTCCATTTATCTGCCCCTGTCACTCAGCAGCCCAGTACCTGTGGTCTCCCAAGAAAACATGCTCACATTAATAGCTTATGCTTCTGGCGCTCTGCCCCGTCCACGCCTGAAAGCAAGCAGAACTCTTGCCCATAGACAGCAGAAACACAGATCAAGAGCTGGAGAAGCTGCTCAGCCTTGCACAGCCCTGAGGGGCTGACCTGGGATCACACAAGCTGCTGACTCCTCCCTGTCTCAGGCCTGTCTCTGTCCTCCTTTGCCCAGCAGTCCTCTCCACAGAGCACATGGCAGGTCACTCTCATAGGAACTCTCAACAGGGGCACAGAGAGGTTTGCTAACCTGAGGCCCCAGCCTTGCAGCCACATTCTTTACTTCATGGGGCTTTGGTCAGGGTTGGGGCAGTCACACCACTAAGCTAAGTCCGCGCTTGTCACTGTTCCCAGGGGCTCCCAAGGCAACTCTGCATCTCGTCATAATCACTCTTACCCTAAAGGGTCTGATTTATAAGATCAGTCAGCTTGTGAACAATTCTGTGTATACCACAATAATCTGTCTATAAATAAAACCATGTCTTAAATGTACCAGGAAACATACTATGTAAAAGGATTATACCATAACAAATTCTTTCACAAATAGAATAATTCCTCCCTAGTTTGCCATTTGTTTAGCTCTGGCACACAATCAGCATGAAGAAGCTTAAAACTTTAATACTCTACTCTCTGATGGCTCCTGTAATACCTCAGTTGATAAGACCCAAGGCACTTTAGAGCTAAGCCTCGCCCTATCAGATGAGGGTCAGGTGGGGGCTGGAGGCCAGGACAGGAAGACTGAGCCAGCTCTGCTCTGCCCCACCCTGAGTCCCTGAGCCCAGCTGCAGGCCTCCACCTTCCATCCATCCCCCGTCCCATCTTCCATGCATGGGCCTACTTTCCCAAGGATACAGCATAGCCAGCTGGCACCCAGTGGTGAGGCAGAAGGGGAACAAGGACCCCAAAGCCAATCACTGCGAAGAAGAGGTACAGCAGCCAGGCCACAATTTGAAGCGGATGAGGGGGCCAGCTCCACCCATTCCGGCGGGACCGCTGGCCCTGCAGCTCCGGCGAGGGTCCACTGGCCTGCACAGGCGCTGTCCACACGCTCTTCTCAGGGGCTGTCTTGTTGGAGGGCTTGTTGCAGATGTTCATCTCCAGAGGGAGAAAGAGTATAAAGCATTAGCTTAAGGAGGCCCAGGGGGGCAGCCCAGGGACCCATGCCTGCAGCCAGGTTTTAGTATTAAGAGCAGACTGGCACAGGAAGCTACCTCTAGTTACACTGCAGGGGACCTGTGACCCTAGATCAATGGAGATGGGCTGTGGGGGGAAGACTGTCCCAAAGCCTCAGAGCAAGCTCTGGCTCCAGCCTGGCCAGGACAAGGTAGGAGGGTCCAGGGTTTATTCAGGACACAGTGTGGCTGCCTGTTACTCAAAATGTTCTGTCTCCAGAGCCATCAAAGTGAAACTCAATAAGACATGTTCTCATCTGGTAACAATATCATGCTGGAGCCAGAACGATGAGAACACATGCTGATTCTGTTAGGATTAGTCACCTCGATTCTGAGGTCCAAATACAAGTGTCAGGCAGGGCCCCCTTATCCTCTGCTAAGGGCGGTGCGGAGTAGGGTGCTGAGAAAGGGAATCTGGACCCTGTCCATCAGCAGACACATAATCCCTTTAGGACTGAGGACCCCAGATCTCTCTCCTGTGTCTCAAAGGGGCTGCCTGAGGCTTCTTAGCTGGGAAGGAGCCACCACACAAGGGTAGGGAGGGTCCCTCTCTGGTTTCTGCCAGAAGCAGAAATGACCATGTCTCTCTAAGTAAATAATCTGGGCCTGCTGAACAGATATGCATAGATAAGTGGGCTAATGTCCTTCAATTCACTTGAGTGAGCTCAGGGAAAGGCTAGGACATGATTAGAGCCAGACCAGAGATGGCAGCCACCCCCACATCTTGCCTCCTTCAGCCCAACAGCTGGCTGGATGGTGGCCAAGGATTCACGCAGGTCACGAGGGATGGGCCTGTCCTCACAGGATTGAAGCTCCTCCCCCCCACAAACCCAGTATTTTCTGGGCCCAAGAGGGGAGTGGACCTAAACACACAGTGCCACATTGGAGAGAGAAGCCAGCTCTGAGCTCCTGGGGAGAAGGCCTGGACCTGGGGACAAAATCCTGGCAGCTGAAATCTTCTTTCAGGATCCCCTACTAAAAATCAAAGAAGATATGGCAGAGCTCACATCAGCATATCTGCCTGGTACACCATACTCCTCAGCCCAACAAAATGCTACTTGTGGGGCCAGTGAGATAGCTCAGCAGACTAAGTGCCTGCTTAGGTACCCAGGTTCAATCCCTAACACAACACGCCACACTAGCTCTGCCTCCAGGCACACTGAG
>PVKN010011036.1:0-22045 GCA_004027915.1 Capromys pilorides
ACAGAGAGGGAGGAGGAGAGAGAGAGAATCAGGAGGCTCAGAGACAGACAGAGAGGCAGAGACAGAGAGGCAGAGAGGGAGAAGAGAGACAGAGAGGGAGGAGGAGAGAGAGAATCAGGAGGCTCAGAGACAGACAGAGAGGCAGAGAGGGAGAAGAGAGACAGAGGGGGGAGGAGAGAGAGAGAGAGAGAGAGAGAATCAGGGCTCAGAGACACAGGACAATCAATGGCTGTGGAGGACAAAAACAGTGAGCCAAGAACTTGCTAATAGAATTTATGACCTTGATAAAAAAAAAAAAAAGGCTTCCTTAGAATGTAGGCATGGGCATCACATCATATTGATCTCTGGCTCGCATAACTGTGGCCTGTGTTAATTCACCTGCAGTGGTGACAGGTAACAGCTTGCTACCCTGGACACTGTCTTGTCTAACCCGTCAGCCTGAGGAATCTCTCCAGATCCAAAGCAGTCTGCTTAGCCACAAAAAGACTCAACTCAGATGTGTAGGGGAGTTAATGACTTGAGAGAAACCCTTACATCCAGTAAAGAAGGGCTACATAAAAATCGTACTTTTTCTGTTTTCTAAAGAGCTGATCCTGAGGCCTAATTTCTCAGTGGAATTAAGCTCCAGCTGCCTGCTACGATAATCTACTCACTCACATGGTTTCCTTTCACCATCTTTTCTCTCTTTCCCATCTTACTTTTCTGTGCTCTTCCTTATGTTTTCTGAGATGGCCATCCCAAGAAATGATTTGCTCCTGTGTCTGTCTCATGACCTGCTTTGGGGATCACAGGAGTAGAGGCATTTCTAAGCAGCCTTGTAAACAGCCCCTCACCCAGCAGCCCCAGAAAGGTATGATCAAAAGCAGGCAAGTGATTAGAATCACAAATCTTTCATCAGATGGGAGAATCCCCTGAGAACAGTTCATGAGCGCCCCTGCATACTACTACCCCCATAAAAAGACTTGCTTAGCCCAGACAAAAAAGCAGACATTGGCTCAGAACATGGGCAAAGCTTGAAGGAGAGGGTGAAGTTTGCCTTGTTTGGTTCCCATCTCTGGAGAGAGTCTCTGGGTGCAGCTGAGGTTGCTGCTATATATAACACCCAAGCACAACTAATAAAACTGATTGTAAAGCACTTTGCAGATCCAAAGTGCCACATAAATGCTAAATAAGAAAATTAATCTTAGCTACAAAGAACTCACGTTGCGAGACTGAAGCGGTTTTGAGGCTGTGCCAGGAAAAGAAGGTGTGTGTCATCTCTCCCTCCCCCCCCCAGCCCCCACTCTCCCACCCACCACTGTGTGCATGCACACTTCCAAGAAGCATGCAGAGTTTTCATGTGCACCACACACACACACACACAAACACACACACATACTTTCTCTTTCTCACACACACATACACACCCATACACAGATCATTGTACACATGGCAACCCAGATTGCTTATCACCATGCATACACATCCAGATGCACATTCATGCATACATTTACCCAGGAGGACTCATACCAATTCAGCCCCATCATCTTGCAAATTTCTTTTTACACAAGCAGCTACAGATTCATCTCCCTCAGAACCACACACACAAAACAGCCTCTTACACAGAATCCCACCCTCACACAGCCTTCATACATGTTACACATCTCAGATAATTGCCTGAATTTCTTCACACACTCCTCGTAATAAAATCACGCTTCTAGGGACCTTTGTAACATAATTCCCTCTCCCTTTGGACCTGGTTTACTTCCCCACCTACCGATGGTATGTATGATCACATGATTAGCTTTGGCCAATAAAACATTAGCAGATGGAGCATGAGAAAACTTTCAATATGATCGTGTGTTTTGGTATCCTTGAGGAGAGCATGCCTCTCCAGCCTGAGCCCCAGAATAAACATGAAAAATAGATGAGCACCATTTATGGCCTGAGCTCAGCCTACCTGGGCACAATGTTTGACCTTTCCGAGGCCAAACTAAAGGTGAGAAAACCATAACCTATGGGCCAAAACCAACCTGTGCTGATTTTTGTAAATATAGATTTCATAGCCAGATCTATATATTAATATGTCATCTATAGCTGATTTCATTCTACAAGAGTAGGGTTGAATAGTTGCAAGTGTAGATGTTAGATTAGATTTTAAAAGATCTTAAATATATACCATCTAGAGCCTTTTAAGGAAAAAGTCTTCTAACCTTAGGAGTAGATGCTATTTGTTGGACAGCACTGGCTTTTAAGATGATTGGTTACAAAGCATTACTGTGATAGGAGTTATCTAATTCATATATATATATATATATATATATATATATATATATGCAAATATTTTATTTTTTTCTGTATTTAGGATAGGGTCTACAAGGTCTCACTATGTAGATCAGATTCATAGTGATTCTCCTGTTTTCAGCCTCCCAAAGTGCTGGGATTAAAGGAATGTGCCATGACACCCAGTCTCAATTGCCACCTCAGCATGCCCCATGGAGGCCAACATGGCAAGCCAGGGATCGAACCCTGGCTCCTGTGCTCTGCCTAAGCAGGCTCTCTAGTCCACTGAACTATTAGCCCAGCCCAATGTAAACACTTTAGATTCCTTCTTGCATGCATCTGTTTTAGTTGCCTTGCATGTATAGACACATGAGTTTCACCTTTTAAAGTTAGTCACAGATATCTTCAACATATGTACCGTACATCAACATTCCTAATCTGTATGAATATACTTTTATGCACGGGTCAACATGAAGACAACATACACACCTGAACCCATACACTCACGCCTGAGATATTCCCATACAAAGACTTGCACAAAGTACTCCCTTAACCAAGTGCACACTCACCCACATGGCCCTCATCCACTCATACTGCTTACACACACTGAAGCCTATATACTCCCCCAACCCCATAAATACATAGGCACTACATATATACACTTTCTGGCTCCACATTAGCTTTTCAGTCTATTTGTGTAGTAAAATGTGAATAAATCAATGAGCCCAACTTCTCCCATATACAGTCTTTGGGCCACCAAAAGTGTCTATATTTCAGTCCTCCCCAGGAAAGAGGAAATGGGACCCCAAGAGCTTGCACACAAGTGGAGCTGTGACTCCAGTTGCAGATGTCGCTGAGAAAGAAAAAGAAAAGATGTATCATCCTAAAGTGGCCAGAGAGGCTTCCTGTTCCACAGAATGACTTTATCATCTTCCCCAGCAATCCTCTGTCTCCAGGTTTTCTTCCTCTGAGCACCTTTAGCTCCATCTGTGTGCATCTTGCCTCCACTGCCACAGCGCCCTACAGAAGTTCTTAAAATATAACCTTATGATACTGCACGGAATTCCCAAGTGTGTGTTCCATTAGAAAGTAAGAGCTATGAAGTTAGAGATGCTTGTTCATTGTGCTCATTGCTACTGCCTCAGCATGCAGGACACTGATGAGAAATGAATGGTTGAGTTCATGGATGAATGAACATATTCCATCTGCAGGATTAAGACTCTTGACGATATGGACACACATTCTTGTATGTTACATGAACTTGTAAGATTTGCATAAGTACAGGAAGGAAAGAAGGAAGACAGCAAGAAAGGAGAAAAATGAATGAAAGGAAGAAAATGTGAAAGAACTGATGAAAAATAAGAAAGACAGCATGGAAGAAAGGAAAAGAGGAAGAAGGGTAAGAGGGAAGGAAAGAGGAAGGAAGGAAAGCAGAGAAAAGGAGGAAAAGAGAGAAGGAAAGGAAAGAAGAAAAATAAAAATGAAGAACAAAGTTTGATTATTTTTAGCCCATCTCACCAGCTGATTGATGATAGACACCTTCCTTAACCTCTCTGATGTTTGGCAATTTTCATTGACAAAATGAGGATCATGATAGTTAGGAATATAAGCTTTTTATAAAGATGAAATGAGGTGACATAACAAAGTTCCACGCCATGCATAGAGTGGAAAAAGTTCTGAAGCAGCAGCAGTTGCTATGGGGACGACAGGAAGGTAGTGGTAGTAGTGATGGTGATCAGCAAAGAGAGGGAGACAAGGAGAAATGACACCTGGTTAATTCCCAACCAGCCCCTTCCTAAGACAGTGTTCTGTGGCACCACATACCATGAAGAGTGGCCTCATTCCTCCTGTTTGGTTAATCTCTCCAGACCCATGGTTCTGAACTATGTCCACACACCAGACCTCTGGGGAGCTTCTGAAACTCCTGAGGCTCCAGCGACCCTATGGACCACGGCCCACAACACCTGGGAAGGGCTCAGCCAACACTAGCCATCGGCTTCCGTGATTCCAGAACTAACACAACAACAGGCTCTCAGGTTTTCCAAAACCTATGGAGGCAGATGAGGTTTCTTCCATTGGCCTCTTTTGCCACCCCTGTGCTGTCTCTCACAAACCCACACTGGTTCAAGTAAAATATAGTACCAGTCTCAGCTCTGTTTGTTAAGCACAAACAAGAAATACTGTAAAACATCAGATTTTTCATGGACGGAGAGCAGCCAGCTGGGCCCAGACAGTAGTATGGATGCACCTAATGAAAGAAAGACCCTGAAAATTCCCACTAGGAGAGGCAGAGATGCCTGGAGTCTTTCATAATCTGAACATGAGGGGCAAAGGAGGATTCTGTCTGGATAGGGAAGGAGGAGGGTAGATTCTTGACCACCTTCGGGTTCAATGACCTTGTTTCTACTCCGCAGTGCAAGCCAGACTGGAGGCCTGATGTAGGAGACACAAACTAGAGTCCCAGATGCAAGAGGAATTGAACCACATGGGGTTCTGAGGTCAACCAGACCTAGGTTCAAATGCCAGACTGAAGTTACCAGCTGCAAGGCCTTGGGCTAGGTCACTTCCCCTCTCAGAGTTCCAGAAAGTCAACTGTGCAATCAGCATGATGGGGCCCATCCTTTGTTGTTGTGAAGATTGCTTTGTAAAGTGTTAGTTACACAAGAAGCACTCGATAGCTGTGCCGGATTCTTCATGGTGCAACTACAACATTTATGACTTTTGTTGTTGTTGTTGCTGTTAAATAGGTAGAGGACATGGCTGTTTCTGCCACACACATTATCTCACTTAAGCTTTTTTCCTTTTCCTTCTCGCTTTTGATGTAACATTTGTATGAGCACATGTTCACTCAGCTGTTTCTCATCAACTTTGTTTTGTTCCCAAATCAACACATACACATAAAATAATTTTAATGAAAAGAGAATTTCTTTGTTTCCCTTAAAGTTTCTTTGATGATGGAATTCATGCAAAGCTCTGAATGATAACAATGAATGAATACTATTTAATTTTTTGCATATTTCTTTCACCTGAGAAAAAGTGTTTGTCAAAAGAACAGGCTATATAATTGGAATCGCCCATTTCTTGTAATAATGAGTATTTAACATGACAGACCACACTTATCCTTTTATGACCTCTTGATGAGGTTGGTACTATTTGGATCTCAGGTTTTTCTTTTGAAATAAATTGCATTTTTGAAATGTTACACATATTCAGAAAAATGCACATACTCAAAAGGTGCAGGTCTATGGGCTGTCACATCAAACACCCCTGTGTAACCAGCCTCCCACGTGCAGTTGACACCCAGACCAGGGTCCCCATATAACCCCCCAAAGCCAATCTCTTTGTCCTTTAGATTTATCTAGACTGTTTTGGATTCTGTATAAATGGAACCTTACAGTACTGTGATCTACTTTTTTTTTTTTTTTTTTTTTTTTTTTTTTTTTTTTTTTTTTTTTTTTTTTTTTTTTTTTTTTTTTTTTGGCAGTACCAGGGATCAAACTCAAGACCTTGTGCTTGCCAGGCAAGCACTTATTGCACTGAGCTATCTCCCCAGCCCAGTACTGTGATTAAACAGAAAGACATCTGCAAGCTAACCTCTAGGATCTCTGAGTGTGTTATCTGAGGTAACCAAAGAGACTGTGCAGGTGTAGCTAAACAAAGCAGAGATATGAGGATCATTCTGGATCCCAGGCAAATCCATTTGAACCACAGTCAACTATTTTGTGTTCTTTTTTTTTTTTTTTTTTAAATTTTATTTATTTATTTATTTGTTTGCTTGTTGTGTTTGTTTGTTTCTTTATTTATTCATTTTGTGGCTGGCTCAGCCTGCCCTGGTGGTGGCGCTGGCGCAGCATGTGGTGCCAGGGATCGAACTGCAGTCTCCGCAGTTGCCTGAGCCCTCCTAAGCAGGCGCTTTAGACCACTGAACCATCTCGCCGGCCCCTTTTTTTTTTTTTTTTTAATTTTATTTATTTATTTATTTATTTGTTTGCTTGTGTGTTCTTAAAAGAAGCCAGACAGGCAAAAACTCTTAAAGGTCAGAGATGAAAAAAAAAAAGGAGAATGTAAAAGAGGAAGAAGAAGGGGCAGTGGAGGAGGAGAAGGAAGAGGAAGAGGCAAATAAAGGAGAAGGAGGAAGAAGAGGAGCAGTATGAGAAGGCCAAGGCAAAGGAGGAAAAAGATGAAGTGAAAGAGGAGAAGGACAAGGTGGAGGACATGGCAGAGGAAGAGAAAGAGGAGGAGAAGGCAAAAGTGGAGGCAGAGGAGAAGGAGAAGGAAGGGGTGAAGGGAGCTGGAGAGGGAAAGGAAGGAGAGGAGAAGGGGGAGGTGAAATAAAAGCCAAGTTCGATGTCATTGTTGAATTGCTGATTAACCACAGAACCAAATGGCCTGCAGCCTGCTTGTGACAGACTTTATGAAGTGTTTCTTAAGTACGTTGAATCAAGACTTTTTTCTATTCCTTGCATCCACTAATACAGAGAACTTTCAATTCTGGTGCTAAACTGCAAGCTCTAAGCCCTAAACTCAACCCACAACTAGCCACATGACCTTGAGCAAATCTCTTGGCCTTCTAACTTTGGTTTCCCCCTTTTGTACAATACGACCGACAGTGATAATCCAGGGTCACTGCAAAGCTACAATAAGAAGTCAAAAATCAAAGCACTTTGTAAATAGAAAATCCCACGTATGGCTAGATATTGCTATTGTCACTGATATTATAGACTCGGAGGCCCAGAGCCTGCCCTTGTTCCTGGAGATGAACTGGCTCCAGAAAGGCAGTCTCTGCAAACACTCAGATAAGGCCACATTTGCATGCCCCCAGCCTCTCCCACCTAGAGCTCTGCAGACTGCGCCAGATGAGCAGCCCTTGTAGGGGTGCAGGGCCAGCAGCATGTGACTGTGTGAAGGAGCCACTGGGATCAGGCAGGGACTGAGAAGGGGCTGCACCCCACCACCCATGAGCCCCCTCTCCAGCAAGGATACACGCCAGTCCTGCTGCAGCATCCCAGCCATCACTTCGTGACAGCCTGCTGGGTGGTCAGTGCCTGTGCTTTCCACGTCTCTTTCAATCTTCAAACCAGCTCTATGAAGTAGATTCTTTCCCATGATATGGATTGAGACAGCCAAGCTTCAGGTGAACAACCATGCCTAAGTGTATACAGCCAGGAGTAGAAGGAGCCGAACTGGGCAACTCCAGAAAGGTCTCTTGACCACTATTCTGCTGTTGTGATCACAAATATTCAACGTCCCTAAAGTTGCATGGAGATGAGAAAGACCTGGGAAGAAGTGGACTTGTGCTCGCTGACACCTCAGCCTTCCTGGCGCTCTGTGGCCAGCCCAATGCAGAGGCATTCAGAGTCCCAATGTTTCCTAGATTTCACACTCACATCCTGGTCTGTCTCAAGAAAATGACAATTTTGGTGGGGATCCTGGTCCTCAGGAGAAAATCCTCAAGGAAGACAATGTTATTGTAAAAAATTTTTTAAAAATTAAAAAATCATTCAGAAAAGTGAAGCATGGACCTTTCGCTGAGATTTCCCGGCCCAACAGGGCAAATAATAAACATTTGAGAGTGGACTGGGTAGTTTATGCTTGCAAGACGCTCCCAACGTAGTGCACTCTCTGTCCTGGAAGACGGGATCACAGGGACAGCATTCGCCTCCCAGTCCCACAGCTTCTCAAGAGGTTTGGGCCATTGACGTCCCCGAGGAAAGTCTGGAAAACTGAGAGTTTCTTCCCTCATCCCACCAGGACTCGCGGTGGGGGTGGCACTTCCGTCTGACTGAGCCCTTCCATCACTACAGCTCTGCCGCCCTCCTCTCAGGCTCTACCTCTCACCGTTTCCTGCCAAACCTTTTATTTGCCTCGCATGAGTCTTCTGGGCCCTAAGCCTTCCAGTCGCTGCTTGCCTCTGGGTGCCTCGTTCTTCCCCTATCAGTTCTCTTAACCATGTCTACTCCTCAGTGAGTTGTTTTAAAATTTTCTCCGAACTCTCAGCTCTCAGCTTTATCTTGGGTCCATGAATAAGAAGAGTACATTGGGAATGAGAGATATCTTGTAATAAATCCTCAAGGTAGAAGAATAAAATAAATCTACAGGTAAAGTGCCAGGGGGAGGGGCTCTAGGGAATGTCCAGTGATTGGTTTTGCTTGGCATGACGTCATCTGAGGAAGGCGGAGCTTAGTGGTTAGAACACTAAGGTTAGAGCTTCCTCTACATCCTCCAGAAAAGGTGAACTTTTGGGATTTGCAGAACCAGGGCTTGAACTCAGGACCTTGCACTTGCCAGGCAGGCACTTGTGCCCCTGAGCTATCTCCCCGCACCTCTGAAATCATTAAAAAAAAAAAAAACTGATGAAACTGCTCTTCCCTCAGCCTCAAAAAATAAATTCATGAATAAAAAGAAGCATTGTCTTTGAGGGCTTATGATGTATTACGAATTAGGCAAAATACCTTGTCCTTTGCATGCTCTTTATCACTTTTAATCCTCAATAATGCTGTGAGCTAGTTGTGATCCCTGATTAAACACAGAGAGATCTAGGGCTCAGAGAAGTGCCTTGCCCAGTGTCAGGCAACTGTAAATGACAGTCCTAGGGCTTGAAGTTAGACCCATCTCAATAAGCCTCCTGTGACCAACCACTCGACTAAACTGCCTCATCGCCCTCCAAGAAGCAGCGTTAACCTGATGGATGGGAGGAGGGGCCATCCTGGACCTATGTGAGCAAATGCGGTGAGCTGCATGTTGAAACCTGATTATTCCACAGGCAGCACCCAAAACAGAGCAGGGGGCTGGCAAGATAGCTCAACAGCCTAAGCACATGCTTAGGTAAACTCAGGGACCAGGCTTCAATCCCAGGTTCCACGTGCCATGCCAGCCCCACCCCCAGGCATGCTGAGCTGACCACTGTATCTGAGTCCAAGCTGCATAGTGTGACCCTGGGCCAAATTCATTTTAAAAGAAAGAGCAAAGCAGACCCTCTCCCGGAGGCTTGTCCTAAATTCTGTGTTCCTACACAACATTTCCTGGACTCAGGGTGCTTAGGGAGCTAATTTTCCACGCATAGAAGAGATCCTGCCTTACTTATCTCCAGTGTGTAAGGCTTTGGATATATTTTGTTGAGCACACTGGACAGATATTCCCATACCTTACCTTTCCATAGAGAAAAGTAATGATGAAGAGGAGAGACCTGCCCAAATCACCCTGGTATCATACGTAGGGTCAGGCCCACTATGTAGTTTGGACTAAAGTGTTGTTCACACTACCACACTGTATTGTTCATTTTGAAATAAAGGTATCAAAGGGGAAATGACTTTCCTAAGGTCGTACAGCAAAATAGTGTTGCCAAGATGAAATTCAGCCAATACACTTTGCTGCCTGCCAAGGCAGTCCTGCTTCTCTTCACCATCGCCTTTGCCCTCCCTGGCAATTCTTCCTTCTTGGGGCTTCTTCCTCCTAAAATTCTCCTGCTAGAGGCAGCTAATGCTAAGGCATGTCTCTCACTCCACAGCCTGCTCAGTAAGAAGAAAAGGAGGGGAGGCTGGTGAGATGGGAGGGAATCCACTGCAGACTTTATTTGCACAAGTTGGTGACAGAACTGTTCCTTGAACTCTTCGCAGTGTCCACCTGCTCTCTGCCTGCAGGAAGAGGTGCAACAGCTGTGTGCGCATCTGCCAGAGGAATTCTTTAAAGAGCAGAGAAGATGCAATTTTCCTACCAGCAGTAGCAGCAGCAGGGCGAGTGCTTGAGGCTTATTTGGGTTCATTCCCTTTCAGTCTGAGGCTCATCGTTACAGCAGTTGTACACACAGAGCAAAGCAAGGCTGTCAAACAAGGAGGCCTCTGAAGCCAACCTAGGAGCCCGCTGGTCAAGTACATGTAAATTGACTGTTCACGGACCTTGCTTACACACCAAAGGTAATAGTACATTCTCATTGTATGTCAGCACTGTTCTTAGCCATGTGCTAGCACAGAATAGCATGAGCGCTCTCTTGCTCTCTCTCTCTCCCTCTCTCGCTCTCTCACTCTCTTCTCTCTTGTCTCTCTCTCTCCTTCTCTCTTCCTCCTTCCTTCCCCTCCCCTTCCCCTTTTTCCTCTCCCTCTCTCCCTTCCTCTTTCCCCATTCCACATTTATATTTATATATCTTAGAATACCTATTAGGTATTTAAATATATATTTTCCCAAAATAAAAATCTTTCTGCTGAAGCTACTATTACCCAGCCCAACATTTCAGCATCTCAGAGGGAAAAATCCAGGGAAGTTCTATGTTGAGTTGTTCACCAAAGACTGTACAGCTTGTATATGGTGGAGCCAGGATTAAAGCCCCAAAGTTCTAATTCCAGAGTTCATGCTCTTTACCTCTACTCTAAGTTTATTCTTAGCTATACTCAAATTGTAGTGTGAACAGCAGTTACCCAGGACATTGCTTAAAATTCAGATTCCTGGTGCCTGCTGCTTTGCTTTGCTTCTGTGAGGTGGTTGATAGACCCTTCTTTGAGAAAGTTTTAGAAATATATGTACCCATTCATATTTTATGGGATGAAACTATATGCCAGCCCTTGTACAACCTTAAGAATACAAGAAAAAGCAATTACACACTGCCTTTTCCTTAATGCTAACCATGTTACAAGATTCTTGATAAATACTTTATATTTACTAATGTTTAGCTATCACAATCCCTAAGTCAGGTGATATTATTAGTCCCCATTACATAGAAGGAAAGTGAAAATGAAATGACTTGTCCAAGGCCTCACAGCTAACAACCAGAGAAACTGGGATTTGGATGCAAGAGTGTCTGATTCCAGACACTGATCTCAGCCACCAAAGCCCAGTTCTGACTTACGGAACTTCCAGAATAGTGAGAAGCCAAGCTGAAGGACTAAACATGACAGAAATACGACAGAAAATCGAGAGCCAGAGAGTGATTCATACAAGATGGTATGAAGGTTAATTGGAAAGATAGATTACTTCCTGTCAGAGGACAGCCATAGTGCTCTTCCTGAGGAAGGTGGTATTTACATAAGGGTCATTTTCAAAGAGTAGCATTTGAGTAGAGTGGTAGGAGGAGGTCAGGGTCAGAGCATTCCAGAAAGAGCAAAAGAGCCTCACCAGCAACGCATCAACATAAGAAAAAGCTGGAAGTTTATGGAAAATATGAGTAATTCCACTTGCAAAAATGCAGGCAAATCTGAATAGCTCATTCCCTCATCTAGTTCAAATGTTTATTCAAATGCCACCATCTTAATACAGCCTTAGCTGATCATCCTATTCATGGTTGTAACAAAACTGGTCACTGGTTTCATTATTATATTCTCTTTTATTTTTCCCAAAGCACTTTTACCGTTGTTTGTTTGTTTGTTTGTTTGTTTGTTTTGGTCTTTTTGAGGGATTTCACTACGCAGTTTAGGCAGGCCTTAAACTAACTTTCTCAAACTCTCAACATGCTGATCTGAAACTCTCAACAATCCTCCTGCCTCAGCCTCCTGAGTGCTGGGAACATTTTACCCCTCAAAAGACAATTTACCAACACACCTTACTCTTCCCCACTTTCTATTCTTACCTATCTCCACCCTCTAAAATGTTTTAAAAAGGCAAGGAGTTTGGCCAGTCCTATCCACTGTTGAATTAGCATGTGTAACAGAGTCTTAAATGTAGGCAGATGTTCAACTAACTTTGGTTGATATGGAATGCAGGAATGCAGGAAGCAACAGAAGCCATTCAGGGAAGAGACTGTTTCGTTAATTCAGCACCTTGGACAGTGATTCACCATCCCATCACGGAGGCTGTTTGCTCCCTTGCTGACCAAATGACCCTAAATTAGTATATCTAAGAACCTAAATCTCTTCCTTCCCTTCTTTCCTCCTTATTTCTAGAAACTCTACTAACAAATCTAATATAAGTCTGAGAAGATATAGCACCACCTCACATCCAGATATAAATAATAGCCTACACAAGTCTTCCTGCAGACATCAGTAGATTCCTGGATCCTGATCCCAATATTCTGCCAAGTCTGGTAGCATAAACCATGTCTTGAGTCTGAGGCATGCAGTTGATGTTTTTCCACTAAGGCAGGCTTAGGAGGCAAGGCTCAGCCCACTGGGTCAACTGCTAAATCAATCTCCCACCACAAGGCAGCCTTCTGAACTCTCTTCTCCACCAAAACATCTTTGACAAATCCTCTTTCCCTCCCTCCTCCTGTCTGATGACTCCTCAGAGACTCCAACAAGTCTGTTCTGATCCATATTTATCAGCTTGGGGCTGCATTCCCTTCCACAATCACCCTCATATTCTGTCCCAAGTTAATTGGCAAAGACGTATGGATGACGGTGCCCCATGTAACTCAATTAAGATAAAAGCTTCTGCTGATCTTTTTGCCGGGAGACTAAAGATGTTACCAGCAATAACTCCTGGTGCCGACATGTCTGATGTGTGCAGACTGCTGGAGGAGCCAAGAGACGTAATGCCAGAGAATACCACTTGCACCGGCCCCAAACAACTGAACAGCTATGAAAGGTGGAGTAAGCAAATTCTAAACTCATGCTTGCTGAAAAGTCTTAAGTCTCTGTATCCAGAAGTTGGATACTTCTCACAACTTCACCTGGTCCAAGCCCGAACATTTTTCACCTAAATTGCTGCGGTAATCTACTCACTGCTCAGATTTATTCAATCACTGCCTTCCTAGAGTCATTCTCAACAACACAACATTGGCACGTGTAGGACTGTGTTTCCCTTTCCCTTTCCATTTCCATTTCCTCTTTCTTTCTCTTTTTTCTTTCTTTCTTTTTCCCTTTCCTATTTCTTCCTTCTTTTCTTCTTTTGTCTTTCTTCTTTCCTTTTTTCCTTATTTTCTTCCTTCCTTTTTAATGTCCCATTAATACTAGACACTTAGCAAATAGTTTATTTTAGTGACTCAATCAATCAACTAATAACAAACCAATGATTATAAATGTGACATCTGGCTAGTCACAGGATCTCAAGCTAAAGCCACTATGAACCATAGGATATCTATGCACATTTGACAAGGGAGAAAAATACTAAGTCATATGCAGTAAGTATCACTATGTGTGTGGTGTATGACTTCCCCAATTTTTGAAGCTTACTGCTCATATGATCTTCTGATGTCATTTCCTTCCTCCACTGAGCTTGTGGAATGAAGGTAAAAGACAAGTGAACATGGATGATGGATTTTGGCCACCATTTGCCACTAACTTGATATGCGACATCCTGATGGTCTCTTTCTTCTTCTAGGGACCAACTTCATCATCTATAAAATGAGAAGGATTAAGCTGAATCCCTGAATTAAGTGGTAAGATTTCCTTCTGATAAGATTTCAAAATCCAAGTGGGAAGTGAAGGCACAAGAGGGCCATGGCTTATATATTCATCACAAACTTCCAATGCTTCTTCAGATATCACCTATGAATCTCTGGACATACTCTTTGCAACAATCAAATCTGCTGTTTTTATTGTGTGCTCATCATTTTCTTGGGATTCCTCAGGGAACTCTTTACCTATCATTGTATTTATTGCTCAGAACAACGTGAGAGGCTGGGCTTGGTGCATCAAAAACACCAAGCTACCTGCAAGAGATAATCTGACTGCCGGTGGCCAATGTAACATTTTTAACAAGGAAATTATTATTCCACTCTTTGTCCAGCATCACAATGACGTCATCAAGAATCTAGATTTTTTTTTATATCCTTCTGTTCTATCATCCTCAGAGTCCTTGGATTGCTGACCTTCCACTCATAGGGGTATTGCTTCATAGTCACAAGGTGGTTTTTGTGTCTCCAGTAAATACAACTCACACACACACACACACACACACACACACACACACACACAATAACAACAACAGCCTCAAAGCTAGAATCTTAAAAAGAAAGCCAAAAAAAAAAAAAAAAATCTCCTCAGGGACTGTTCTCTTTCGTATTGGAAAAAAATCATTCCAGAATCCTCTAAACTAACCTTTCTTTTATTTCATTAGTCAAAAATCAATCACATAGTCACACTTGGCTGTACAGAACATTGAGGCTATGTCTGGTGGGTTCAGCCTTTACAGTGAGAGGTGGCCTGAACAAAGGAAATGGGTCATGCTTATTGGGTGTTATGGCTTGTGTCTGGATGTACCCCCCTCAAGTCTCAGTCATGGGGTCAGGCTTTTCATAGGTGGCTGAATCTAGAGTTTGTGTTTGATTCATAGTCCAGTGCTGGGATGATGGTTGTGTAAGTGCTACACCTGCCTAGGGGAGAGGAGCCTACATAGAATATAAATGATAAAAGGAATCTTGTCTCTCCTCTCTTGCTTCTTTTGCTGTCTTCCACTGCCATGAACTATTGCACCTGTCCCACCCTGCCTTGGAAGCAGTGGATTATGGACCAAAACCCTTACAAACAGTAAGCTAAATAAACCTTTCCTCCTTTAACTTTGGGTGCTGGGTATTTCATCTCAGCAATGAGAAAAGTAGCTAAGACACTGGGCAAGGAACAAACAACATCTGCCGCACTATTTATCCCCATTTGCACTTAGGCTATCTGAGCCTTTGACAGATTAAGCAACATGTCCATGGTCATGCAGTGAATAAGTAACAGAAGCATAAACATAGTTGCATCCAATTCCAATGCCTGTGCTGCTTTTAACTACTGTCAACTCTTGACTTGGCACTTACTAAACCTTTAAAAATCAATTAAACAATTTACAGCGAGTCACAATTTTTAACAGTACTGAAAGAAAACAAAGATTTCGCATCAGTCTTGCAGAACCAACGTTGAGGGATACCCCAAGTAGATTTCCAGAAGCCGACTTTACTCAGAGACCTGAAAAGATGCCAAACAGAAAGCTACTTTATCTTTATCCTTTGGAGCCCAACTCCAAGGACAAGTTTGGGTTCACAAGCTTGGCTTTGCTCTCACTGGCAGAGATGATGTCCTAGAGAGGGAGGAAGGAGTGCTGGGGAGGTCTGGGCACTCCTGGGCCTTATGTCAAGGGGCTCCTAATAACATAATTACTCTCTCATGTAGAGGCCAGTAGTGATGGGCCTTTTAATGAAAGATAATGGTGCTTTGCATTTAAATGTACTCTGACATTGACTCTTTGCAATAGCCCTGGAAAGGCAAGCAAATGAAAGCAGGAGGAGGAATTTAAGGAGAAAGCTAGCTATAGTGCAGACCATCATAGACACTTGCCCCTATTGCATCTAGCACAAGAATTTTGTTTTGTTTTAGATACAAGGTCTCATTATGCAGTTAGGACTCATAGTCAGCATCGCTACTACTGGGATTATAGGTGTGTGCCTCCATGTCCAGTTCTGGGGCACACACAGAATGACCAGGGTTCCAGGGATTTAACTCAGGACCTTGTACTTGCTAGGCAGGCATTTAAGTTGCCAAGTTATCTCCCCAGCCTCAAGCACAAGTAGTTCTTGAGCCCTCTATGGAGGAGAACTGAACAGACTTGAGTATCATTATCATTCCAGGACGTTTTACTGAACAGAACAAAAATAAAATGATAGTAAAGGAGGGTTATTTTCCCTAAAGGAAAATCAACGTAAATGGGGGTGAATGGACTGTGAGAAAGTAAAACAGATGCCCACTGCACATCATTTTTAATTTAAAAGTTACAGATTTTAGAGAGTGATGAAAGCTATGCACCTTCTCCCCAGACAAAAGACAAAAATGGCAAACAATTCTATAAACATAACCTTCTGCTTCAAGTTTCAGAGGGGTCACAGGCTCTCTGAAGCCAAACAGTGAACAATGATCTCAGACCAAAATGTCTGATGTTGGGAGATTTTAGCAAGGGACAGGGGGTCTGGAGGAAGAATTTTTGCAGACTTTATTGCCTGAAAGCCAGTCTCCTGAGCTTCCTTTATTCTCCACCCCAATGCCCTTAGTCTGGGAACAAGAAGAATTTGTCTCTACTCCTAATTATCGGGTAAGACACAAATGATGCAAATATTATGCTAAATGAGGCCCCTCAAAATAGCAGAGAGCAAACCAGCAGCAGAAGATGCCTTGTCATTTGCAATTTGCATAGGAGTTTGATGCCTTTCTTCACCTTCTCCCCCCTCCACACCCCTGTTGTTGATGTTAATCTGAATTCCTGAAGGAGTCATCTTCCCCCCCAGAAAGTTCTCCCTGGAGGAGAGGTGGGGAGGGAAAAGAGGGATGGAAACACAGCTTGATTGCCTACAGCAGATTAGTAATTACACAGCAAGAAGAGAGATGCACAGGCTGATGAGGAAGATGCAGGCCTCCCAGGTGAAGGGCGGGTGGGGAGGGGATGGAGAGGAGAGGGCAGTGGTAACAGAAACACAACCTGGAGACTGTGCTCCTTTGACTGAGAAGGGGACAGATCCATTATTGGGTTATTCAGTCTTTTGCCAGCCAGCACTTTGACTTCATTTATCAACATTGGTAACCTTGGGGCTGGGGAGATAGTTTGGGGGCCTAAGCACTTGCCTGACAAGCACAAGGTCCCGAGTTCAATACCTGGTACTGCATGCCATGCCAGCCCAAAGCCCTGGGCATGCTGTGCTGGCCACTGAGACCAGAAGTGGTGGTGCTGAGGAGGCTGAGACAGGAGGATCCCTATGTCTGAGTTGTGTAGTGAGACCCCGTACTAAATAGATACATAAATAGAAGATTTTTAGTTTTTTAAAAAATTGTGACCTTAAACATATTGGCTTAAGTCTGATGCCTCAGTTTCCTTAGCTTTAAAGTAAAATTGACTTTGATAGCTACAACTTGAAGCTGTTGTGAAGATGGAATAAAGTCTTATCACTATGCAAACATCCAAACAAGCTCCAAACCAGTTGTTAGATAGGACTCTATAATGGACAGGACTCAGAAAGACCTCAGCAGACCTCAGTGAGTCCACTTTAGTCTCTGCTCATACAGTTGGAAGCCTACATCATCCAAGAAGAAGGTAACCATAGTGATGCTACTCAGGATGCTGTCAGATGAATCCCAACTTCCAGTGGAGCCTGGGCAAGATTGCCTCTGACTAAAAACTAAAAAGGGCTGTAGCTGTAGCTCAAGGGACAGTTCTCCTGGGTTCAATTTCCACAACCACAAAAATCTAATTAATTAACTAATCAATCAATCAGATAAATTATAATCAAGTTCTATTTATTGTATCACCAGAAGGGAATGAAGCCTGGGACAATCCTAAACAATGGTAATCAAAACTAGCATATTTAGTTTTATTTGCTTTTATAAACTTCCCCTTCAGAGCTAAAGAATGGGAAAGGAGATCTCACCTATCTAGAATGCTCCATTATTCAAAATGCAATCTGAGTGTGGTAGAGCACTCCTGTAATCCCAGCACTCAAGAGGCTGAGGCAAGAGGATCACTGCAAGTTTAAGGCCAGGCTGGGCTACATGGCAAGACCTTGTCTCAAAAAAAACAAAGAAGAAGGAGGAGGAGGAAGAGGAAGAGGAGGAAGAGGAAGAGGAGGAGGAGGAGGAGGAAGAGAAGAAGAAGAAGAAGAAGAAGAAGAAGAAGAAGAAGAAGAAGAAGAAGAAGAAGAAGAAGAAGAAGAAGAAGAAGAAGAAGAAGAAGAGGAGGAGGAGGAGGAGGAGGAGGAGGAAGAGGAGGAGGAGGAGGAGGGAGAAGGAGGAGAAGAGAAAGAAAAACAAAGAAAGAAAAGACTCTGAAAGAAAAAAATACCCATAAGTCACCTTTCAAGGACTGATGGACAAAACAAAGCCCAGTGAATGTCTAATTCCTTAAATATCAGAAAACATGTTTAGTCAATAAATTGCTGAATGACCTTGGGAAACTGGTTCAAAGTCTCTGGCCTCTTAATATTCAGAAACAAAAACTAGGTTTCTCTGCTTTCTCATCTTTTTATACTCCCTTCTTCCCATGAGGTACGTTTGTGCTTTTCCCCACTCTTCATTCAAAAAGCCTATCTACTGCCTTGTACTTGTGCAGACCCAAGATTTGCCTGCTTCACTACAGCCTGTATCTGCTCTGTTTGGGCTGCTCTCCTATCACTGAAACACAACACCTGAAACTCGCAACTTGATAGTAAAGAAGTTCACGTGGCTCACAGTTTGGGGGGTTCAGGCCATGGTCAACTGGCTCCAAAGAAGAAATGCCATAATGAGAGAACACAGCAGAGGGAAGCTGTTCACACCATGGTGGCCAGGAGGGGGTGTAGAGGCCCAGAGCTGAGTATATGCTCTTCTAAATCAGACCCACAAAGACCCATCCTTTCTGATTGGGCCCCATCTCCGAACGTGAGACTCAGCAGCAGGGGAAGGGCACTTCAGACCTAAATCGCAGCATCCTGGAAGAAGAAAGCAGCCCATTTTGGCAGTAGAGAGGGTAAGCATTAGATTGCATTATTACGAATTATCAGGTTATGTGACCTACAAAGCCCTTGAAAAGAACAGCACCAAGGAAGTTCTCAGCCATGGCTGCCATTTGACTCGCCTGGGAAGGTTTTTAAATGTCGACACCTAGATTCAAGCCTTGCCCAGGGAAATTCTGATTTAATTGATTTAGATTATGGCCTGGTAAAATCTAGAGTTCTATTGGCAGTTATGTTTGAGGGCTACTGGGCTACAGAAACTGAGAGGCACTGACCAACCAGTCAATAATCTAAAGTGATAGGGTAAAGTCTTAAATCTATACTTTCAAACTTTATAAGGACCATATCAATATATTTGACCAAGATAAAATATGTAAATCTTTTTGCTCCCCCAAAATCATGAACTAATTTGAAAAACCAAACAGCCGACTTCTTAAAAAGAAATTGCAATAACGACAGAAGGCAAAGAAGAAAGTGTTCATCTCTCCTAAGTACCCCAAACCAAAAACCTTCTCATATATGAAGAGCACTTGCAAATCAATAATGTAAAAGAAAACTAAAATGTCAATAAAAGAAATTTAACAAAAGACATTACTGATTCTCCATAGAATAAATACCTGAGGCTAATAAGTTTTGGATTTTAAAAACTCAACCTCTCCATTAATCAAAAACAAAATAATACAAAGGGAAACAAAAAGATAGGGACTTTAAAGCCTATTCAACTAGCAAAGCAAAATTAAAAGAACAAAACAAAACCAAAAATGTATTTTTATCCTGGCCAGAGAAAAAGAAAAACTCTTAACCACTGCTAGCAGGATTATAAATTTGTCCAACCTTTTTGGAAAGCAATTTGGCAGGACTATCCCAATTATGTGAAAAATATATGTGTACATTTAGGCATATAAAAAGATTGGGAAGATATAAAATAAATGTTAACAGCAATTTTCTTCATATAAGAGCATTAGGGTGATTTTTATTTTCTTTTTTATATTTTTTTAGATTTTCCAAATTTTCACAGTGCACATGGACTGCTTTCATAATGAGGACAAAAGAAAAACAATGAAAAGAGACACATTTTTTTAAAAAAACTTTGTTAGGTTTCTTTGAAATGTATTTTCACTGTTTTATTCCAGGATGCTTGTTCTTGCTACACTAAGCTCTTTTTCTGAGGAATTTTGTACTTCTCCTTGAGAGAACTGGAAATTAAAAGAAACTGGTTATTCTAGTGTGTCCCACAAACCAAAGAAAGTATACCTGCTCTGCATCCAGCAGATACTTGTGCATGCTTTTTTCTATTTTTCTTTTAATTTTTACATCTTTTATTTATTAATGCATTTGGTACAGGATCTTGCTAAAGAGCTCAGACTCATAGTCATCCTCCTGTCTCAGCCTCCCCAGTGCTGGGATTACAGACATGCATCACCACACCCAGTTTTGCACGGCAAAAGGTGGGCCCCGTCATGTGGTACAGGGGATCAGACCCAGGTCCTTGTGTTTGCCAGGCAGGAGCTATCTCCCTGGCCTCCTTGTGCATGTTTGGATTTTGCCCCTTCCTGACTGTATGACCTGAGGTGAAACATGCAGTCCCTAAGGTTCGGGTTCTGTATCTTTACATGGAGACGCATAATCAAGACTGCCTCATAGGGCTGAAGGAGTTTGCACATGTAAAGTGCCTGACAAAGGCCTGGTGTGTAGTAGCTGCTGAGTAAATGGCAATGAAGTCAAAATAGGGGGTGCAAAGAGGCATGACAATCTCATGCATGAGAAGTAGTCCTCCCTAGGGAAACTCCATCACACTTGGAGAAAAAGGCCCCACAAAGTAATCTCATGTCATCACTTTCACGTTGGGATGTGCTCAGAGAGGTGGACTCCTTTGCGCAGGATCCCCTCAGGACATCAGCATTAGAGGCTGACAAGCAGCCCAAACCCTCCTTCTTCATCACAGAACAGCGTTCCCTTGCTGTTTCCCCAGCGCACCACGGCATTTTACCCATTCTCACACGCCTTCCTGGACTGTCGCAGTATTTTCTCCCACTTCCCACCTTCACAGTCTTCTCGGGTCCAATGCAGTCCATTCATCCTGAGGAAAACTGGGCATTACCTAAATGTCTATGAACCAATCTGGTTGGGGACATAGGAGGCCACCTGAAAAGTGCCTCCACAGAGAGTTTATCTGCTGAAATAGTCTTTTCAGCACTAATATTTTCTAACACCTGGCTAAGTGTCAGGCAAAAATTCAGATACCTTTCTTCAAGGCCATAGCACTCCCAACCAGTCCTGCGGAACCTGGGTAGTCCTAGTGACCGTTGCTAGGGTTCTCGTGTCAGGCTGGCAATGCCGCTGTGCACGCGCGTCATGTAACTAGAGACTCTCATCACAAAAGATGCAGTAGTCTCAATTTAAAGGAAGAGAGGTTTGCCTTCAGTTATGGTTTCAGTCCATGGTCACCTGGCTTCAGGGAAGGAACAACATGCAAAGGGGCTTGGTGGAGGAAAAGGTGAACAATCCATGACAACTAGGAAGCAGAGAGACAAGGGAGGAGCCTGAACAGGAAACGCCCCAGGCCACGCCCCCAGTGACCACCTCCAGCCAGGTTCTACCTCCTAACAGCACATTGAGCTACTGACGTCATCAACAGAAAAATCCACGGGTGAAGATAGCACCCCCTTGATCCAGTAGCCGCCCACACACAAGAACTTAGTGGAACATTTTCGATCTAAATCATAACAGATGCATTTCTCCCAGGCCAGAGAGCTCTCCCGTCAATTTCCCAGACATGAAATGTTCCCAGTGACCATGGTTCTCCCATCACTGCTGCCAGTGCAGCTACGTAGCCCTGTTGACCATGCACTAGAGACTCACCCTACCCACAAGCCAGCGGTCTAAAGCAGGAGACACTGGAGTCACAGCGCATCTTCGTTACGGTCTGACTCAGCTCATGCTTTTGTTGTGACCAGAACATGTGACCTAGAGGTCCCATTAGAAGGGGGATATACAAATGACAAAGCCTTTTGCACAAGTGGTCAAAGGCACGTGCACAAACCAGTCGAATAAGCCTCTGTACTCCAACCCTGTTTGTTTACCATACCCTACTTTCTGCTTCTTTGTTCACTTTTGAATAAGGACAATTGAGGCTTAACCTATTCTCTCTCTGGGTTGTTTCCTCTATGCCCTCAACTAGTATCAATCTTCAGGTTAGATCTCTTTTCTCAGTTACAGACTCACATAAAATGGTTCATATTCAACACATTTATTTAATATAATGTATCATAATCGTTGTCTAAAATACTTCCAGAACTTGGCATAGCCAAGGTAAAATTGACAATCATCTTCCATTCTGACACATCCTGACTTCATGGACAGCAACAGCATCTGTCCAGTGCCCCCAGACAGCAATCACTCATTCGTGATTTGCCCTTTTCCCCCTCCCCTTCCTGCCTTTCTCCACTTCCCTCTTTTCTTCTTCTT
>PVKN010011037.1:0-22051 GCA_004027915.1 Capromys pilorides
CACACACACACACACAGAAAAAGTATATATGTACAAACACATACATTGTCATTTTTCAGAATTAACCGTGACAAGTTCGGCTGTACACAAACAGAAATTCAGAAGTCTAGAAAACAGTATAATGCAACGCTCAATTTTAATGGACAATTAAATGTCATATTTATTACCTTTGTTATTTGGTAAAGCACATTACAAAATACATATCAATTGAATTATTTTCTTTCTTTCTTTATTTGTTTATTTTGGTACCACGGATCAAACTCAGGACCTTGCACTTGCCAGGCAAGTGCTTATGCAACTGAGTAATATCCCCAGCCTCTAAATTATTTTATGTTTGGGTAACGAAAGTTAGCTTCATACTAAAATTGATTGGAGGGTTGGGGCTATAGTTCAGTGGCACAACATGTACCTGGTGAGCTCAAGGCATTGAGCTGGATTCCTTTTACCAAAAATAAAATTGATTTGCACTAGCAAACTAAGACCTACCTGTAAGCCCAGCATTCTTAAAGGTTGAGGCAAGGAGATCACAAATTTGAGACTTAGCCTTAAAGACTTAGCAGGAGCCTGTCTCAAAATTTTAAAAATAGTATTCACCCAGATACTCAGGGGACTAAAGTACCTGCTTCAGCAGGCACAGGGACCAGAATTTGATCCTCAGTGTGCCATGTAAGACCTGCCCCTAGGGCACACTGAGATGGCAACTGAGATTGGGCATGGTGATTCACACCTGTAATCCCTATGCTTGGGAGGCTGAAAACAGGAGAATCACTATGAGTACAATCTGTGTAGTGAGACTCAGTAGACCTTGTACTAAATACTGTAATATATATATATATATATATATATATATATATATATATATATATTTCTTAAAGGGTTAGGGATCTAACTCAGAGTGAAGGTCCTTTGCTCAATCCCCTGTACCCCCCAAACAAATAAACAAATAAAAGTGCTCAGAAGATTCCAATCACAGAGGAGACCTCTGTCCTTAGCACTGGAAGGTGGATGCCACCTGGAAGCTTCTCAGACACCTGGATGTCAGGCCCCATTGGTCTTCACTCCACCTCTCTGCTGACCCAAAGTCTGCCTTTTTCATGATTGCTGGGTGGCCACAGACACTGAGGAGCCCTGATCTAGGAAGCATCTTCAGCCTTGGCTCCTGGAGACTCTTTATCAGTAGAAAGGTTGAAAGGGAAGGGAATTTATGCATCAACAAACAAGGCCGCAGTTAGTGTTTCCACTGACAAACCTTTGTCCACACCAACAGACAGGTACCAAACTCTTGGTGTAATCAATTCCTTTCCGTGGCTGAAAAAGTCCAACTAGTTTGAGCTTTCAACTCTTTCCTCTTCACTTATTCATGTCCGTGAGCCCAGATCATTGGGGGCCATAGCTCAGCCCAACCTCACTATCCTTAGTCTCAGCTGCATAACTAGCTGCTCAGCTAGTGAAATCAACCAGTTCACTCAGATTCATCCAGCCCTGAAGAAACAGAGCCAGGGGTAAAGCCAGGTCACCTGAGTCTGTCCCCAGTGTCTTGCCCAAGCTATTGAAAGATGGCAATAGTAGCAAGCTGATATCTGTTGTTCTAAGAATAACCATTTAAACAAATGCTTGTGTTGAGTCAAAGCAGCTAGTCTTCCATGTGTCTTGGGGCTTCCAGAGAAATGTGACTGGGCTCTGCAATACTTGGAACCCTCGCCTCTCCTCTCCCACATGGTGAAGGTAGTGTTTGTGATAAGTGGTAGTGGTGGTTGTTAAGCTTCCAGCTTTACAAGAGGAAATGCCAACCATGCTCAGAGGGGGAACATGCCAGTTAGGGCTTCTCTTCCTGGAGGACACAACTGCTACACAGTGAGCAGTGTGGGGAGCAGAAGCAAGGCTTTCAGCTTCCCTGGATGGCTTCACCACCATCCATATCCACCTTGGAGAGAATTTCTTGAGCACCACACAGCCTGTGGACTAAAGAAGACTCCTTATAAGTCCTGTGGAAATCTACTCAGGCATCTCCTTAGCCAGAGACAGCTGGCGCAGACAGAAGTCTTACTGTGTGTTCTAAGGAATGGTGAAAAGTTGTTGTGTGTCCTGTAGGGATGACCTCTGGGATGGTCCAGAAGGGCTGCTGACTTCAGCGGCCCACGGACCCTTTCAGGGGTTAGTAGAGTGGATGTCTTGATGTTTCTGGGTGGGTCAGGGAGCTGTGACCTTGAGACTGTGTGAGGCCCCTTCCTCTTGTCACCCTTCCCTGTTCTCTGCTTCCTGGCCGCCACCACCTTCTTCCACAATGGTGCTGCCCTGAAACCTACCATGTACTAAATACTCTGAAACCATGAGCCACTCCCCCTCTAAGTTGCAAATGTTGGGCACTGTGTCCCAGCAGAGCGAAAGCTGACACGACCTCTGCGCTGTTTGGTGGAAGGAGCAACCATGACCTTTGAGAGATGAGAGGGCTGAGCATCAACCCAGTGTTAGTGAGTGCAGAAGAGACAGAATCAGAGACTCCAGCCGAGGTCCTCAGTTAGACTCATGCCCATTGCCATGCGCCAGTTTCTCTCTTTGGCCAGTGGGTGCTTTTTGATGAGACCACCTGAGCTTCCATGGCACCCTAAGGAAGGGGAAAGACAGTTTCAGGGAAGGAACCATTTCTTGTGTCCATCGCACCTGTGATAGGTCTCCACTGAATGTTTGTGATTGGCTGCCACCAGGACCCAGCGACCAATCAGCACCCTGGAGAATATAATGAGGATGAATAGCAGTTCTCCTGCAAAGGCCCTTAGGGCTCATTGTGAGAGTTGTTCCAAAGAAAGGCTGTGTTAAACATGCAAATCCCTTCTTCACAGCTGCGCTTGGAATGGAATAGAATATGAATCAAAGGCTCAGCCCTTTCTTTTAATGCTCAGATCATAAAATCTGAAACACCTTGGGCTTGTGTATGGATTGTTTATGTCAGTGAAATTAAGACTCCACTTAGTACTGTCTTAAAGAAGTGTAGGAAATACGAGGTAGTCCTTCAGATGTGATCTAGTCTTAAAATTAAAATGATTAATGTCTAGAATATAAAGCTCAATTATGGGAAAGGCTAATGGCATAGTGATAAAATAAAAAGAGAATGGGATTTCCAGATAAATTCTGCAGGGTTTCGTGATTGATTTAAGATCACATTAACCTCATGGGGCCATAATCAAAGGCTGCGGGTTTAAAGTAAACCTGAGACTGAAGAGTGAGAGTTCTTACAAGGATGGGAGAAATTCCACTAGGACTTTGTAGAAATGGCCCTGGAAATGGGCTGTGTCTTCTCACACCTAGTGGGAATTATCACAGCCCCCACATGTGGCCCAAAGGTTTAGGGTTGGACTGACAAAGTCTTTCTCTCTGGTGTGTACTCTACGTGAGCCCAGATGTGTTCTCCATCCTGGCTTGTGGACATTGACCCCTTGCTCCACTCTGCTAAGATCTGGAGCAGTGACCCTTGTGAAGTCAGAGGCATCTTTCTGAAAAGCTCATTTGAAATACCCTGGCAGAAGATTATGTCCACTATCTAGGGTGGTACATGGCCCATGACCTGAAAAAAAACAAATTTAGGGTGTTGCTTGTATCTTAAAGGAGCTAGAGGACATCTGTGCCCTCCCCACCGTGGTCTGGAGCCCAGTGCCAGTGATAAATATGAATCCTGTTTATACCTACTCTTTTCTCCCCTGGAGACTAGTTATTGCTGAAGATACTGCCTGGAAAGTCAAGTCAAGCTGTGTTTAAACCTTACCACAATTAGATGGCATTTAGTATTATCTTGTTTTATGACTAAGGAGCTTAGGAGGATGAGACTTCGGGGCTGTTGCATTAGGAAATGGAGACTAAAATCCAGCCACAGTGCTTGAACCCAATCCCGCCCCCAACTTTCGTTTGCCAGCTCCTGCATCCTTAGGCTTGAGGGTGTCTGGTAGAAGCAGCTCCTGCCCCATCCACACAGGGTAAGGAATCTCCTGGTAACTGAGACCTCTGTATCTAAGCAAGGAGCTCACCTGAGGTAGGGAAAACTCTGCATAGCACATGCCCCTCTGGGTGTCACAGGCCCAGTATGACTGACACCCACAGTGGCTACCTGTGACTGGGCAGCTTGTGTTCTCTGCCCTCTGCACCTCAGTACCTCACCCTCTCCCAGGTCCTAAAGTGCATCCCCTCCTCACTCTGAAATCTTCTCAACATGGTGCCCTTGGTAGGGAGCTAGAACACAGGTTTTCTAGCCCCAGGATCTGTGTTTATCCTTCCCTTATATCTTTCTGTCTTGGTTGGGAGATTTTGGGGGAAGCTGCAGAGGCATGCCCAAGCAGGGACTTGATCACTTCCTCCAGACTCGGGAGCCTGCACACTGTGCCATGGATGCTAGAGAGAATGTTCACCCATGCACTCGTCCTCCCTGCATAATGCCACAGCTGCCCATGTGGCTCTCCCTTCTGGGTTCTCACTCAGGGATTAGGATGCCAGGTGTCTTGGTAGGACTGAGCACCAGAGGCATGGAGTTGAGTAGAACTGGCAGGAGTGGGTGGAGGAGGGGCTGGGACCCAAAGCAGCCTTGGCCAGCCCACGGTGAGTCCCAGAGCACATGCAGCCACAGCCCAAGCAGGCTGAATGGCCAGGTCATCAGGTAGGACCATGACCTCAGGAAGTACCTCTGCAGTCCACATGGCCTCTGCCTCTGTAGGGTCTACATGGCCAGCACCAGGCCACCCAGCCCCAAGGATCCTCTGAATGCCCCTGGATGATGACTCAACCTCATTTCCCTCTGCACTGATAGGGACGGAAGCATCACAGCTGTCCTGAGTCTGGCTCCTCATCCTCCTGGGAGACGCCATGGCAATTCGTGCAGCTCCCTGGCTCCTCTGTCTCCTACCACCTGGCTACCATCCTCAGGAGCTGCTAACCCAGCACCCAAGGCTAATGGCCCAAGACTCTGTACCAGCAGTCCCTCCTCTTCCTAAGGCCCCAGATCCCTTCCAGCAGCCCTCCCTCCTCCTCCAAGAGTAGCCTTACTGTCACCTCTGTGCAGCTGCACCCAAGTGCGGCTCCCCCACTGCTATCATCACACCATGCCTGGTGCTCATGCTTTTTTCCGCCCAGCTCCCAGCCCCGAGAGCTCCTCAGGATGCCACATCAGCACCAGGCCTTGGGGCACACTGGAGATGCAGTGGTGGTCTAGGAGTCTGCATCCTTATTTTACTTTTTACATTAGGTTTTATTGGTACCTTTTAGAGACACATAATGATCACATTTGTTATGGAGAAATTGTAACCATGCTTGATATAGCTTGGGTTTTTTTCCCTGTTTCCCTACCTCTCCAACCTTTCCTCTCCTTCCCATTTACAAAGTTTTGTTTCCATGTTTTCCTTTTGTCTTTTTTCTTTCTTTCCTTTCACTCTCCTTTCTCTCTCACTCCCCACCTCACTCGAATATTTTCCTCCTATTTCAAAATACATTCTGGTCCTTATTTACACTTGTAGTTTCTCACAGCACAGAAACAATGCAGCATATGCACGCGTGTGACTGGTTTAATTCACTGAAGAATATGGTCTCAAGGTGCATCCACTGAGAGTGCACCTCTAGAGGAGGATGAGGATGGTTGCACGGCCATGGCAGCAGCCAAGAAGAACGAGGGCCCCTTGTGGGGGGCTTTCAGCAACTTGGTGCCTGTGGCTCTCCACCAGTGTCTATTCTTGGTGTCTGCACCCAAAGAGCTCACCATGCCTGCAATGCATGAGGCCCCAGGGTCCCTTAACCCACAATGGGAGTCTCCCACCCATAGTGCCTTAGAAATCAGTCTGTGGTTCTCTCCTTGTAAATTTGCCTGAGATGCCCTCATGCATGGTTGCCAGCCCCCCTCAGTCCCCCATCCTAGAGCACTGTCTCAGGAGAGTGCATGTCTGGGGTTTGGGGACCTCTCTGGGACACCAAGAGTAGCAGATAGACTGAGGGGTGTGGGCTTTGTATGTGCACTGAACAAGTAAGATCCGTGTGTGTGCCTACATGGGAAGGCTCAGAGATACACGAACATGTGTGAAGATGAACGAGAAGTGCTGCATGTGCTCAGGCCCATTGAGGGAAGGAATAGAGGGGCCACAGCCGGGGCAAGGAGGATCCTGTGCAGAATTGCTCAGGCTTTTCAGAGACAGCCTCAGTACTGCACACAGAGAAATGGGTTTTCCAGGACAGTAAGGGCCTCTACAGTGTGCATCCACTGAAAGTTCAACCTTAGGCTTTCTCTTTCTTATACTAAATATAGGGAAGTAAACTGCTGTCCCATCAGGGAACTGTCCATACAAGTTTGAAGAGTGCCAACCTGGGATTTGTTGGATCCTGATTTCACTGCACCAAAACCAGTGCTCACAGGCACTGAGCTCTCAAGTCAAAGTTGCATAGCATCTGTTCCTTATTCTTCCATCTTTCCATCCACCCATCCACCCATCTATCTATCTATCTACTCATCAACCCATCCATCCATCATCCATCTATCTACCCACCCACCCATTCATTCATCAACCATCCATCCATCATTCATTATCCATGGATAATCCATGGATCCATCCATCCATCCGACTATTCATCCATCCAACCATCCACCAATCCACCCATCCACCCATCATCCATGCATCCAGCTATCCATCCATCCAACTACTCACCGATCCATTCATCATCCATCCATCCATCCATCCATCCATCCATCCATCCATCCACCTAACCCATTCAAGAACATTTCTTAGCACACTAAAGCTGAGCCAAGCTTATGGCCTTGGCTCCTAATTAGAGGAAAGGAAATTCTCTCAGCAATTCTCTGTTCCCCAAAGGAAAATCCCAAATTATCAGTGATTCAGAGAATGAGTGCCTGACAAGTATGTACTCTAGAAGTGCCCAAGAGAGAAATTATAGAAAGGTCTAAAGAGAGCATCTTCGATCACATGTTCTTAGCTGCTTCTTCAGACATCCAATCATAAAGACAGAGAAAATGTGCAAAACATGGGAACAGTCACTGTGGTATTTTAAGATGTTGGTATTGGAGGTCTCAACAGGCATGAAAAATGAAATGGAGAAATAAAGCTGAGATTACACATTCCCAGAGCATTTAGACTTCTTACTTTTGAATTTGTTGTGAGTTCTGTGGACTGTGACCACGGGCTGCTTAAAATTACATCGTTTACCTTATTTAATTTTCTTTTGCAGTCATAAATATTAATTAAATGAAACCACACAGAGGCTGCATTTCAATCCTTTCACTTCCTGAGGACCATAAGCAATTAAGAGCCATGGCAAGGTAAGTACCCTCTGGTTCTATAAGTTTGCCCTGTGGTGTCTACTTTTTTTCTTTAAAATTAAGTCAAACTAACTGGGCAGGGTGGCATACACCTGTAATCCCAGTGTCCGGAAGGCAGAGACAGGAGGATCAGTTTGAGTCCAAAGTGCATAGCAAGACACCATATCAAATAAATAAAAGATTAAAAATGAAATAAAATTAGGTCAGATTTATCAAGTCTTGGTGGTTTCTTTTTCCTCCCTAACTTCTCCAGGCTATGTGTGTTCCTGATCTGACTCTTCTTCCTACAAAAAGGGACTCTGTTCTTCCAGGGAAGGATTTGCTCATTTTTTCTAAAACAAGATGTGGAAAAGTGTACATTTTGGTTAAGAAGGACAGAAATATTCGCATGTGGCATAGCAGCTGACCAGTGGCAAAGACCACACTTCTCTGTGCTTAAGGCTGTTTCATGAACAGAAGAGACCTTATAAAGCATAAAGCAGGTACAAAATAAAAAGTGAGAGTTCCCTCCCAAGGGCCGACTTCTAGGGGTCGGCGTTGAGCGTTTGTTATGTAAACTTCAAAATTTCCACGGGCAGTGACAGTCAGGGTTTATTGCTCTCCATGTAAAGCAAATCAATAACGTTCTGCAGCTACTCAGCCATTATAAAAATGGTCATGTACTAGGCTACAGCTTAGTGTCAGAGCACTGGCTTAGCATATGCAAGATTCTGGCTTCGATCCACGGCACCACAAATAAAATATTAAGTTAAACTATAAGAATAAAGAAAGTGGTTATTTTGTGTACATCAATTTTTATATCACCCTTTACTACAGTTGTACAATGCTCCCTAATAAAGTTAGGTTATTGTTTACTGAGCCATATTCTAGAGTAAGATCTTTGCAGTTTGCTAATGAACTACGAACACACAACATGCACAAACACACACACATAAGACAAGCATAAATCACAGGTTCCAGTCACCTGGATGCTACCTGTGGGCTTTTACTTCCCTTCCTCATGGGTTCCTGATCACTTCTCTCTCACTAACGGAAGTCCCCTGGGCTGGAGAAAAACATCACAGAGTGGCTCTAGGCCAGGGGGTCTCTGCCTTGCACCACAGGGTCCTCATGTGGGAGGCCCTTGTGACTTCGTATTTGATGAGAACAAACACAAGCGCGCGCGCGCGCACACACACACACACACACACACACACCACCACCACCACCATCCCCTTTACCCTCCCAGAGCCCAGAAGCTGGGGAAGAGGAGATGGAAGGAATTCTAGAAAAATGAACATATGAATATAAAATAGAATCCTATCTTCCTAAACTTAACATGGTAAAAGGGAGGAAGGAACGAAAGAAACAGAGATAGCACCACCTCCTTTCAACTTGATCTAACTTACGAAGACTGTGGAGCAGGTGGAAGTCTGAGACAGGCCCTGTGGCCAGGATGTGCACTCTTTGAGGGTCCTCATCATTAGCATCTACTTAGCACTTGATTTGGAAGGCTTGGAAGGATGGATTTGCATGCTTCACACCTAAGGCCCAGCTAAGTTAGTGATCCGGAGGGTGGGGAGCTGTCCAGACCTCCCTAGAGAGGACCCCCACAAACTTCGACCCCAGTCATTCACAGCATAGCAACTCAGCAAGCGCCATGGCGTGGTGCTAGATGTTAGACTGGAAGGGCATCCCTGGCGTGTGAGGGGCAGTTGACTGTGAAAGGGCCCCATGAAAAGTGAACTTTATTTTCTGTCCAGCTCCACGAAGGGAGCTCACTTTGTTGTTCATAACCCAGGTACCTTCAAATCGGATGTTGGCTAAGTCATCGACAGAAACACTTCGTGACCCTCAGTGAGGTCTCCACAAGCCTCTGTGAACATACAGAGGTCACCCACCGAGAAGCCTCTCCTCCCTGTTAGCAGCTCACACATGGGAGGGCAGACTTCTGTAGAGGGCTCAGCACTGACAACAGATGCCAGCTGCACACAGAGCAAGTGGAACAGGAGCACCAAACCCCTCAGCTCTCACTTCTGGGACTCTAATTCTAAGTCCTAGACATTCCTTATTACATCTATTGGAAGATATCTGGGAGGCACACCAAGGAGAAAGGTTGCCTGACAAGGGTTCATTGTGGGGTCTTGGGGTTCAATCAAATTTTGTGAAAGAAAATCCATCCCCCAGGTGCCTTCCAGGGAGATCCTGGTTTTTTAAAGGGGCAGACAAATGTCACCCTAAACTCTACTTGCAGCGACCTGCTGGACACTCTCTTCCTCTCTATCTTTCTCTTTTGTTTCTTAAGTGAACACTGGGATTTCAGAAGAGGTTTTAGATATTAAGACAGTCAGCCCTCTTCTTGCCAGAGTGGACACATGCAGGCTGGCCTGGACCGTGCCTCTTCTGGCTGCAGAGGCCTTCTAGGGCTGCAGCTGGTGGATGGTGCCATAGCAGGGGACACCTGGCTGGACTGCCACTGCCCCAGGTCTCCTCTCCTCCCAGGTCAACCCAGGATGTCCGTCTCTGGAGAACAAAGCTCAAGGGGAGGAAGGAGGTGGGGACCCAAGGTGTTGTAGGTGGGTGAGGCAGAAAAGTAGGTTGGGCTCTGTGTACACATGCCTGTGTGTGTGTATGTGTACATACGTGTGCATGCAGTGTGTGTGTGTGTGTGTGTGTGTGTGTGCACGCGCGCGCGCTGGAGACCTGCTGGAGAACAGACAGAGAGTAGCAGAGACAAAGCACCTTGAAGGCCCAGGCTGGCCACCTGCACTCAGTGGGCCTGAGGTGGTTCACAGCCACCTGCATGGCCGTCAGGAAGGCTGCTCCACCTGCTGATCACAACCTGCATTTTAATGTAGTCAGCAGGGATCCCTATGCACATACAAGTCCGAGGGGTGGGCCAGGCCTGGGTAATGAGCTCAACCCTGCAGCCCCTGGTGTGCTGTGGTCCCTCTGGTGAAGTTCACACCCCAGCCCCCAGCTCTGAAGGCTTTCCCCTGGAATTACACTGGAAAGCTGAATTGACAGTACTAATGTGTACACACATCTTAAACACCAAAACCAAGTCTGTCACGAGCAGCAGTGAGCCATAGGTCTAAGGAACTGCTTCCACATCGGCTCCCTGTGACACAAAAAAGCGACATTCTAGTTGCCTTCCAGTGAGTGTGCAGCACTTCTGTCCTGAATAAAGTTTGCTGCTCGCCTTTTTGGCAAGAACGACTGAGATCTTCCCCAAGAATAACATACAAATGGGTGAAACAGCTCCCAGGGCCACAAATGCAGAAGCATCTAATTTAAGCATCCTTCAAAGAAGACTTTCTTCTCACTCACGTTGGCATATGATTATTGCTACGAAAATAGTCATGTCTTTATTTTTACTTCTTCTAACGATCTCAAGTGGTTGTTGTGAGAGGCCCACACCCCAGAAATATGCTGAAAGGCAACAGTGGAGGACAAGATGTTGAGAAAGGTACCTGAAACTCTAGGTCCAAATGAGACAAGCCCTACTTCCTACTTCCTGCATAGGACTCTGCAATGGGAGTGGGTTCTGAGACACCCACACCCACAGACGTGAGTGAGCCTTGCCTACGCCCAACCTTCCCGGCAGTAACCAGCCTCTGCGTTGCAGGCTGTGAGTAAACGCTGCTTCTCATCCAAAGAGAATGGCTTCTGCTGTTCCTTGGGTGACAGACAGACCTTGCTGGGAGCTCTGCACTGTGGCTGCTGTGGATGCTTCTGTTCTTCCCTGACCCGCAGGGAGAGCCCACCTTGTCCACCCATGGATCCCCCTAAGAAAAACAACACAGGTTCATTTGTCAGGACACAAAGCCCTGGTTTGTTGAGGAGGTAGCTTCTCCACTCTTTTAAGGATGACAATTGAGCGAATATTTGCGCCATTTATTTTGCCAGAGTTTCCTTAACATGAGGACTGATCATCTTATTACACATCTCACCGTAAAATGATAAAAGAAAGTAATACTGAAACAACAATGCTATGACAACAGTACAACTCTATGGGAGGAAAATAAAGTCTGAAGTTACAATTCCACAACTGGAATGCAATCAGGGGTTTTTTAATCCTACCTTTGGCTTTTGGTGCTGGGGTTGGACATTTAAGAAATAAGCCACCTATAGGAAGTAAGGCGCTAATTATAATCTCTGGCTCTCTGCATGCTCTTTCTTCACTAAAACTGAGGATTTGCCTGGAAAATCCCAGTGGGAATTAGGGGATGTGTGCACATCTGGTTTCCATCACTAAAAAAACTTGCTCAAAAGTGGGCAGGCTGCTTTCCCTAATTTCCCTTGACATTTTCATCGGGTCCGCGGCGCTCTTGCCCGCAGACTCTCAGGGAAAGGTCCCGCGCAGGTTGGAGCCTTGGGCAAGGCCTCGCCTGGATATTCACCCTCTGAAGGGTTTCACCACGTGGAGTACTGATCAGCGGAACCCGCCTTTTATTATTTTCCCTTTGGTTTTGATGGGCTGTGGCTGAAGGTTCTATTTAGGACATCCCCTGCCAGCTTCACCGGCAAAGAGGACTCTGAGAGGCCTTTTGCTGAGGGACACAGGATCCCAGCTATCTTCCAAGGGGCGGCAGAGGTGGCCTGGCTTTGAGCCCAAGCCTTAGGCCCCTTTGACGCCACAGAGACATCCAGAATAAAAACAAACTGCAAACCTAGCACAGTCGCTGGATGTAAGGCAGCTTCAGCACAGACACGGAGCAGGGCTGGAGGAAGAGGAAGGGAAGGAGAGGACCAGACAAAGGACAGCTTCGTGGGTCTCAGTCCTAGGTGAGGTCTGACTCAAGGGGGACCAGGGAAACATCTGTTCACGGCCCAGCTCCTGAAATTTTTCCTGGAGGGAAGCTCTGCGGGAGCAGTATACATAGCATTCCAGCCTAAGCTTCCTCGGCTCCAGAGCTCTGAATAAACCTTTACAAAATCCAAGCTAAGAGGACCCTGGTGTGCAGGGGGAGGTGACATCCCAAGCCCAGCACTGGGAAAGGCTAGAGAGGCGGAGGAGCTGGGCCTTTCTTGTGACCCTCCTCGCAGCGGCCTCCCAACCTCTCCTGGAGAGCCACGGATCCAAAGCCGCGCTGGCTGGAAGGACCTAGCCCAAGCCCAGCCTCCAGCGTCCTGAGGGGCAGAAAGCCTATTTGGACTGGGCAGAATTTCAATGAGTTCCAAAGAAGTGCACCCTGGGGAAGATTTTTTTTTTTTTTAATGGCGGGGAGGAGATTCGGAGAAACGTGGAGAAGATGCCCAAATGCCACGGAATTGTGGGTTTGCGAGCGTGGGTCAAAAGACATGGGTGGGTCCGCGAGGCCGACAGGGGGCGCGCTGCAACCGTGGAAACGGTGTCCAGCGCGCCAGGAAGTCTCGCTATGGCCACCCGGGTCCACTCTTTGAAAGGGTTAGGACTCCTCTCACTGGGCCTGGCTCGTCTTTCCTTCCTTCCTTCCTTCCTTCCTTCCTTCCTTCCTTCCTTTCTTCCTTTCTTCTTTTCTTTTTTTTTTTGGGGGGGGGAGGGCGGGGTGGGGGATAATTTCCGGGTCTAAAATTCCAACCCGGAGCAGCACCAGAAAGGGGTGTGGGTGGCTTAGAGCTCCCAAACACACCATTTAAAGCATATAGACAGGGACCTGGCCACAATGGTCTTTGGAGGGTTTAATTCCAAGAACACCGAAAGCCACCCATTTGTCGTGGTGCCATGATTGGCCTTTGTGTGCTGGTGTGGGGTGGAGGGTGCACTGCGTTTGGGGACCTGTCTTGTGCTGTATGTTGATGTCTTCCTGCCCTGGCCTGACAAAAAGCTTTGAGAAGCAGCTACTGCCTGTGCCTCTTTGCATCCCTTTTTCCACTCCCAGGTGAAGCTGACCCACCCCAGGGGGCTGCTGGAAGGTGCGGGGCTCTCAGGTTCCCTTCCGACTCACCTTCACCAGTGGGCATACACAGCTGGAATCCACTCTTCCCGTGGATGCACACCTTGGCTTGGGGTTGCCCAGTGCTGGGAAGGTTAAGAGTGTCCTCCCTACAGATTGCCGTTTTGGTGGCAAAGGATGCCTTATGATGCAGCATCTGGAATCCAAACTTGTACAACCCCAGAGGACAGGTCTGGGGAAGCGGCGCCTCCCTCTGCTGTGCTGACCCCCACGCCTTCCAGCCTGACCCTCCGCAGGCCCGTGTTTTCCACCTTGGCAGCGCACTGGCGGCTGCTGCCGTCTCTTGCTCCCTTCATCCTGCTTCAGGTCAGGTGGGCCAGGTCCACCGTCTCCGTCTTGTCCCTGTCCTGGGGCTACATGCTCCCAACCAAGAAAGCAAGTACTTCCTCTCTCAGCACAGGTAAACGTCCCACTCTCAGATCCAGCGGGCTGAGGCCTGGGTGGCTATGGGTGGCTAGCCCAAGACAGGCAGCTGTTCGGCACTGAGTGGCTGTGAAATGTGGGGCTGCCGAAGTTTCTGGTTTTCTTACAAAGCCCCTTTGGCGGACACAGAGGGCAGGGTTCCTCTTGAAGTCACCCTGTACACCTGCATCGATCCCTTTTCTCGCTCTTCTCCTGCCCCACCCCATCTGTCTTGTTTGTTTTAGTTAGGAAACGCTGTGGGCACCTTGCTCTGGACCGGGAAAGTCTCTTGACTGTCAGAGAGAAATCCTAACCGCCGGCGGCGGCAGCGAGCTGCCCGGGGCCGCGGGAGGGAGGGTATAAGGCGGAAGACAGCGAGGTGGCCAGGTTTTCTTCGAGATATTGGGCCGCTGGGGACCTAACTGTCACCGGGCAGGGCCTGCTGGGAGCCGCTGCTGGCGAGCTCAAGGTGTGTACAGTCTTTCTAAATACGACAGCGTTTTGCAAATTGGCTGTCACCTGCTTGTTGTTTTGATAGAGAATATACACCCGGAGCAAAGAACCCAGGATAAATAAATCCAGCTCCACCGCGGCTCGCCGAGGTTCCGAGGCCGGTCGCGTCTTTGGACGCGCGCAACGGGCAGCTCTCGGCGCTCTGGGGCAGGGCAGGGAGGCGGCCCGGGGCCGAGAGGCTGGCCCTTTGCGGTGCCTCCCTGCGCTGTGGGCGTCCTTGCGACCTCGTGGGACCGGGACTTGGCCCGAGCGTCCCTGCGCTGGCCTCCCTGGCAGGCCACAGAGTAGGGCGCAGGGCCCAGGGTGCGGGGCACCGAGGGGCAGGTGCGGAGCGCGGGCCTGGGCTGCGTCTCACCTAGGTGTGAGCTGATTATTCAAATGGGCTGCCCGGGTCTGGGGATTGGAGGCCAGCGCTGCGCGCCGCGCTATATCACCAGCCGCCCACGTCACTGCGGCACTTGTCCGCCGCGCGCTCCACACCTCCTCCCCCTCCTCCTGCGCTCCCCCCTCCCGCCCCCGCGCCGCCAGCTTCCCGCCGCCGCGGGGCGGTCGCCACTGCCTGCCTCAGCCTCCTCTCAGCAGCCGGGAGCAAGGAGCGGCACGGCACTGGCGCCCAGGCAGCCGGGCTCGGCGTGGCATCAGGAGCTCCTTGGCCCCCGCCTCCGCGCCCACCCGTGCACCCTAGGCCACCGCCCGGTGCGGCCGGGATCGAGCGGCGCGGTGCGGAGGGAGCGCGAGCGCCAGGAGGAGGGAGCCGGCCCCGGCGGCTTTTTTTTTTTTTTTTTTTTTTTAAGAGGGTGGGGGTGGGGGCGGATTGTCGGTCGTTTGTTGTGGCTGTTAAATTTTAAACTGCCATGCACTCGGCTTCCAGTATGCTGGGAGCCGTGAAGATGGAAGGACACGAGCCGTCCGACTGGAGCAGCTACTACGCGGAGCCCGAGGTGAGCGCACGGGATCCGGGCGCAGCGGGTGGCGGGACCGGGATCGTGGCCCGGCGCACACCGTCCCCCACCCGGCCCGCTCGGCAACCGCCTTTTCCGCCCTCCTTCGACTCAAATGGGTCTCTTTTTTATACGACACACTGTTAGCCTTGAGATAATATTAACTTTGTGATCAAATATTGACTTGCGGCGCCTCCAAATCCTCTCCGTGGCCGCGCCACGCACTATCCTAACAGAGTTATGTTTGGCGGCGCGCGGCTGGGGAGGGGTGGGAGGTCGGCCGGAGAGGGTGGGGGGCGGAAGAGGAGAGGTGGGCCGGAGTCGGGCCCGGTGGAAGCAGAGTCTCAGATTCGCCACAAAGAGAAAGAAAGTTGGCGGCTGTGAAGCCCCACCGCCAGGGTTCCATCCCCAGCACTCTGAACCTCTCTAGTACCCCAGTCAGAGCCGGGCACAGCGCCCCGGATTAGCACAGCCCCAGTGCTCCACCTCCCCCGAGACAGGGGGACTGGGTACTGGAAGGAACGCGAGAAAAGGAGACCCTGGGATAGACTCCACTTGTGCCTCCCCAGGCAGTGTCCCAGTGATTCCTTTCTGGGATTAGAGGTGGCCATGTCCAGGGTCTCTGGGCTTGGGCGTCCACTCAGCATGCGGGCGGGAGAGTTTGGAAAGAGTTGGGGGGGGGGGGCTCTGGAAGCTCCTGGGAGCCGCTGTCTCAGGATCTGGGCGAGGCGCGGAAGCGCTAGGAGCAGGCTTCACCCGGATCAGCCCTGCACCGCCGGCCACCTCCCCAGGGTTGCGCGCAGTTCTTCCAAGAGAAATGCGCTCAGAGTCCAGGGCTCGGGACCCGGAGGAGGCGCGTCCTCCGGAGAGGCAGCCCCAGAGGCGGGGACCGCAGTTGGACGGGCGGCGGGGGTGTGGGCACCTCCGAGGCGCGGCGCTAACGCTGTCCCCCTTCCTGGCTCTGTCCGCAGGGCTACTCCTCCGTGAGCAACATGAACGCCGGCCTGGGCATGAACGGCATGAACACGTACATGAGCATGTCGGCGGCCGCCATGGGCAGCGGCTCGGGCAACATGGGCGCGAGCTCTATGAACATGTCCTCATACGTGGGCGCCGGCATGAGCCCATCCCTGGCCGGCATGTCTCCGGGCGCCGGCCCCATGGCGGGGATGGGGGGCTCCGCTGGCGCGGCCGGAGTGGCGGGCATGGGACCGCACCTGAGCCCCAGCTTGAGTCCGCTTGGGGGACAGGCGGCAGGGGCCATGGGAGGCTTGGCGACCTACGCCAACATGAACTCCATGAGCCCCATGTACGGGCAGGCTGGGTTGAGCCGCGCACGCGACCCCAAGACCTACAGGCGCAGCTATACGCACGCCAAGCCGCCCTATTCTTACATCTCACTTATCACCATGGCCATCCAGCAGAGTCCCAACAAGATGCTGACGCTAAGCGAGATCTACCAGTGGATCATGGACCTCTTCCCCTTCTACCGGCAGAACCAGCAGCGCTGGCAGAACTCCATCCGCCACTCGCTGTCCTTCAACGACTGCTTTCTCAAGGTGCCACGCTCCCCAGACAAGCCTGGCAAGGGCTCCTTCTGGACCCTGCACCCCGACTCGGGCAACATGTTCGAGAACGGCTGCTACCTGCGCCGCCAGAAGCGCTTCAAGTGCGAGAAGCAGCTGGCACTGAAGGAGGCAGCGGGCAGCGGCAAAAAGGGCACTGCGGGGACTGCAGCCTCCCAGGCCCCAATGGGGGACCCCTCCGGGCCGGCCCCAGAAACGCCCGTGGGCACGGAGTCGCCGCACTCAAGCTCCTCACCTTGCCAGGAGCACAAGCGCGGGCCCCTCGGGGAGCTGAAGGCGCCCCCCTCCGCAGCACTGAGCCCTCCGGAGTCTGCACCCTCCCCAGGGCAGCAGCCCTCCGCCACAGCGCACCTGCTGGGCCCGGCGCACCATCCGGTCCTGCCGCCAGAGGCGCACCTGAAGCCGGAGCACCACTACGCCTTCAATCACCCGTTCTCCATCAACAACCTCATGTCCTCGGAGCAGCAGCACCACCACAGTCACCACCACCACCAGCCACACAAAATGGACCTCAAGGCCTATGAACAGGTGATGCACTACCCCGGCTACGGGTCCCCCATGCCCGGCAGCTTGGCCATGGGTCCCGTCACGAACAAAGCTGGCCTGGATGCCTCACCCCTGGCGGCGGACCCTTCCTACTACCAGGGTGTGTACTCGAGGCCCATCATGAACTCCTCCTAAAAGAACAGCTGCAGGCCTGGCTGGCTCCAACAGCCCAGCAAAAGAAGGAGAGACAGAAGAAGCTGGTAGAGGCTTCAGGGAGGGGTTTCCAAAAGTTGCAAGGGAGGACAGACCCAGGACACCTCCGCCCCAGACAGACATTCCAGCTCACATTCTCCTCAGCCTGTGCTCCCCAGGGACGGACACTCTCGGGTGCTTGTCATTCTGTAAAAGAGGGAGGGAGAAATAGTATAAAAAGAGGAAAAGACAAAAAAAGCCTTTGGTTCCCATCACTCTGTAGACTACTGCTTCTCTAAGCACCTGCAGACCCTGGATTTTGTTGTTGTTGTTTTCTCCTCCATTGCTGTTGTTGCAGGAAAGATTTACTTAGAAGGAAAGAAAAAAAAAAACTTTTATGAGTGACTCAGTGTAAAACCACGTAGTTTTAACAGAGATTCAGAGAGTTGTACTATTGTTTAAAGAGACAGAGAAAAAATGACAAAGGGTCTGTTGTAAATGACCAACAGAAAGAAAAAAGAGCATTCCCATTCTCCACACGGTGAAATCCAGGTCTCGGGTCTGATTAATTTAGGGTTCCTGTGTGCTTTATTTATGACTTATAAATGTGTATTCTGGCAACAAGGCCCAGAGTTCCACAAATCTATATTAAAGTGTTATTGCCGGTTTTATGCCTTGAATCTTCAAGGTTTTCTTTCTCTTTTCTTTTTAATCTGACTTTTAAAATAATAAACATATAAATTGATTCCAAGGAGGGAGGTAAATAGTAGTTGGTGGTAGGGCTTTGTGTGGTTGGGGGCAGCAAGCCTTGTTGATATGCCCAACATTTTATTAAATTGTTAAAGTCAAGCTTTTTTTTTTTTTTTTAATATGAACACATTGCACCTGTTGCCAAAGTCTCAATTTCCATCCCATGTCCCTGGCCCTCTCACCACACCACCATCCCTCCACACCTCCATCCCTCCACCACATTTGGGAGCAGTGGTGCCAGCCCTCTCCCTCCAGCATCCAGCAAGGCTGACCTCGTGAAGCACTCAGTCTGGACTTTAACTGTACACATAGTGAAACATAGTCCCCTGCGGACCCTTCAGGCAGGTTTAAAAAAAAAAAAAAACAGGATAAAACCAGCCTCCACCTGTCTCCACAATGTGCCTGGACTGTGGAAGACTGTACGGACCAGATGTCTCTCTCAGACCCAGGACTGGCTTGCTCTGGGGAAGGCTAGACTTCACCTGCACCTGCTGTCTCTACCTCGGCCTTATCAGAGCCACTGAGTCTAGACTGAATTTGCCAGTTTCTAGTGTAGTCTGTCTTTGCACCTGTGCTGGCCCTCATAGCCTCCTGTGGAAAGGAGAGCAGGCCAGGGGCACACCCAGCTCGATGGGCAGCTGGGCGACATTCTGCTTCTCCTTCCTCAACATGAGGTGTATGGGGGACTAGGGCAGCAGTAAGGGTCCTTGGTGCCGCTTATCAAATGATCTTGGCAGGTGAGGCACCCCAGTGTCTTAAGAATTGTTTTCCTCCCTCACAACAAGCGCTGAAACCAAGCAAAGCATCCTGCTGGGCCAGGATTCCAGGCTGGCAATATGGGATTGCAGCCCCACGCATAAGGGGACTTTTCGAGCCTTCAAGGAAATTCCAAAAATAGGAGGACCCAGAATACATTCTTTGAAACTGAGTTCTCTCATCCCACAGGTGGCCTAGTTGTAGTGCAAACCCCAGCTGGTAACAAAGGCAGCCCATCATGGGCTCTGCCCCAATGTCCTCAGGCCTGCCAGCCACTGACTAGGAAGTGCCTGTGTTCTTGTGCTCAGTAAAATCGTACTGGAGCCTCAGAACTTCAGACTCGGTGCTATCGTCTCCTAAACCCTATGCTCCAGCTTCGGAAGCTAGGAACTGGGTATTCCTGAAAACAGAAATCCGGATGTCCCTATAGGGTCCCGGCCTTGGACACCGCCAGGCCAAGCGTACTCTGCCACTTCGCAGTGGTCGGCGCCCCTCCCACTCCCAGGCCTTCCCACGCGCTGGTTGCCCCTCCACCCCCCCCCCGCCCTCAAATCCCCCCTTTTAACACGCCACATTGTCCCAAAGAACACAAGGAAGAGAAATGGGGGTGGGTGCGGCGGTCAGCAATCAGGCCGTCTCTACCCCTGGCAAGGACACACACGTCGTGAGCCTGGCCTGAAATGTGTCTCATTATCACATAAAAGGCTCCCGTGGCGAAGAAGCCGAGAGGCAGGGCCGGGGGCCGAGTGTGGGACAATGGGGGCTGAAAGCGCAGCCCTAACCTGCTATGTTTCCTATCGCTCACCCATTGTGCGAGGGTCGTTTTAAACTACTTAGCGCGCCCCCCTCCGCTGATCCTGCCCACAAGATAGAGTTCTGTAGGAATACCCGAAAAGGAGGTCCGAGCTGCGCTTCCCGGCTTTGCAGCCAACGGTGTTATTCGCAACCCCTCCCCCCGGTTCCGAGCGGACGCCCCCAGCGCCTCCGCCCGCCCAGCTCCTTGTCTTGCGGTGTGCGACGCGCCCCCTCTCTCCCGTCCTTCTCCCCGCGCCTTCCTTTTGCGCGCGGGTTTAAGCAGCCGTGATGTGTGAATAAACAAAGTCAGTAAACAACCGAAAAAAACATGCTAGATCCGAATTCCAGGAGGGTAAACTCCCCACGCCACGTCACACCTCAGCAAATTTGCACAGATATTATATTGCCTCCCCCTCCTTTATTATTCTTTTTTTTCCACGATCCCATTGTACTTAACTGAATTTTATAACGCTGATCGATATCTTGGTAAAATATTCATTTTTAAACTAGCGGGCAGTGAAATCTTTGCTTTGTGTGCTAAAGTCAACAGTCGCTGGGTTTGAGCTCAAATAAATGCAGGGATGCCCGGGCTCGGAGCAGTCGGCCGCCTCCCTCCGCGCGCTGGACGCTCCACCGCCGTCGGTCGCTTCAGCCACCGCCGCCGCCCACAGCCCTGGCCACGCAGGTAGGGAGCACGCGGCTCCCCGCCTGGCCGGGTCCTCTCCCCACAGGGGCTGAGATGCCCGGCGGGGCCCGGGGAAGATGACGGGGTGGGAAAGGGCTCCAGGCTGTGCAACTTAGAAGGCGCGCAGTTGGGGGTCTAGTGTCCCCCCACCCACACACCCACACACCCACCCACACACACACTGAGAAACCGAGACAGGTTCCTGTCACCACTCGGGCTGGGGACAGAATCCAGAGGATAGTGTGGAGGTGGCGTTGAGTGGGACCAGCAGGGAACCGGGTGCCGGGTGCGGAGCGCGAAAGTCTAGGCACGCCCGGCTGAGGTCTGGGCTCGGCTCTTTCCGCGGATGCGACCTGGCCCAGCGAGGGCCGCAGGGGTCGTGCCAGGGTACAGGGGCAGGGCAGCTCCTTACAAAGAGCACGCGAGCATGCCTTTACGCACAGGCGGGTTCTGCTGCGAGCAGCTGGGAGCCTGGGGGACTCTAGCTGGGCCCGGGACAGTAAGCCCGAAGCTGACCCGGGGGGTCCTTTGTCACCTCATGGTCCCAGCAACTCAGTCGCCTGGGCCGAGCGCACTGGCCTGTGCTGGACTTGTCTCAGAGCCTCTAGGACATGGCAAAATAGGGCGCACTTTTGCTGCCTGCGGGAGGTGCAGACCTGGGAAAGGGAGCAGCTGCTCAGCGGCAGGGACTCTCGCCTTTTCGGGGCGGGGTACAGAAAAGATTTCCCCAGGGGCCCACGTATCCATCACGCCCCCTCTATGATGCGGTCTCCCCAGAGTTTTCCAGTTTTATGCCAGGGCGTCAGGCACCCTGCGGGGTCCTGGGTTATTCTTCGGTTTGCCTGGCTCAAGGACGCACCAGGTCCTCGGCACACCTGCCTGCCACCCCAAATGGACCGCTCTGCTGTCGTGCGCCGCAGTCACCGATCGCTAAGCCCCAAGAGCAGGGATCGGTCGCGCGGACGCGTGGGCCCAGCGTTGCTGGCCAATTACTGTCTGTCCGCCTTGTAGGTGGCCCTGTCGTGGCCTCGATCCGTGCCCACAGTTTCCGAGGCCCGAGGGGACTCGCCGCTGCCTCTAGTCCTGTCTCCGCCTCGCGTGGCTGGTGATCCTTCTGACCGAGGTAGAGTGCTGGCAGGACACAAGGCAAGGCTAATCGTTTTTAAATAATTAATGCTTCCCCGTTCCGCTGGTAATGCAGGGCCTCCAATCCGCCGATTACTTGTCATTAGACGAGTGTCGCCCCACGACCTCCCCTTGGGCCTTTGATGGCGCCCGGTCACCTAGCCCAGCCCACTCCACGGTGGAATTAAAAGGTGCCTGGCCTTTGAGAGCCGAGAGCAGAGTAGCCGAGGCCCTTAATTCACTGCGAGTTTTGAAAGAAAGACCCTCGCTGAAGAGATGTAATCTTTCAAATGGCCAATTTAAACGCCTGATCTTTATCTCAGGCCTCCTCGGCTTATACGGAGCAGCCAGCCTTCTGCGCTTTGAGCCCTTTCGAAGCAGGAGTGGGTCTGGAGAGTGGAAGGATGGGCCGAGCAGGCCAGAGTGGAGGCAATGGCCAGGCACGGGAGGCACCCTTTGGCTTCCAAGCACCCCGAGAGTTGGAGATGCACCTGGCTGGAGGCACTGGGTGTCCCTGAAACATGGGAAAGCCTTTGTTGAGAATAATCACCAGGCAAGATCAGGTGGAAAGGCAAAAAGAAAGGGGTCTGTGCCCTGCCTCT